>JANBPO010006186.1:0-18651 GCA_024336825.1 Amorphophallus titanum
TCATGTCTTTGTGACACGTTCACAGGGGCATCTTGTAGGAACGCCCCCACAGCCCCTCAGCCCAACAACAACCGGAGTTGTCCCTCGGGCTGCGAGACTTCAAGAGGCGTTTCGCAGAACAAGAGTGCACCCTCTATGCTCCACAGAAGACCTCTACTTTGGAAGACGAGGAGCAATCCCTATTCTCCGACCATGTCTTGAAGGCCGAGATCTCCCCCAGGATCTCGCTCCCAACCTTCAAGTCATACAACGGCTAGGGAGACCCGACCGACCACTACGACAGCTTCGATGCCCTACTGACCCTTCATGGGGCATCCGACGCCATCAAATGTCGAGCGTTCGTGACCACCCTGGTCTAGGGCGCTCAGGTTTGGTTCTGAGCCCTCGCCCCTGGCTGCATCCGTGACTTTCGACAGTTCGGGTGAGTTTTCAAAGAAAGCTTCACCGGCAATAGTCCTCCCCGGTGAGTAGAGGGACTATTGGCCCTCAAACAGGACAGGGGGAGAAACTCTGAGCTTACATCAACCGATTTAAATCGGAAGCCCTGCGTATCCCCCGCCTGGATGTCACCTCAGCCATCATCGTGCTGACCGGGGGCACCCGCGATGAGAACCTCCGATACGAGCTAGTCCTTCATCCCCCTACCTCCCTCATCGAGATAGTGACCCTAGCCCTGCATCACGTAGAGTGCGAGGAAGTCCTCAGCACTTGCCGTGGCACGACGGGCTCGGGTCGGGAGGGGGACAAGAAGCGATAGTCCGAGCAAGGCTCTGGACAACAAAAGAGGTAGAACCGAGATGGGGACCATAAAGAGCCCTCTCAGAAGTACGTGCAGTACACTCCTCTGACCACCCCCGTCTACGAGATTTATGAAGACATCAAGGGCTCGGGCCTCCTCCGCCAATCCGAGCCTATGAAGGCAAAGCACCACAACCGCCACAAGCACTGCCTGTTTTACAGCGACCACGGGCACCACACCGGCGATTGTTATCAGCTCCAAGATGAGATCGAGCACCTCATCCGCCAGGGGCACTTATCCCAATACGTGTCTGAGTAAAGGAAGGACATCACTGCCCCCGATGAAATCAACAATCTCCCTCACAGAGTCCACATTAACGTCATTGCTGGCGGTGCGGCATCAGGTGGAGACAGTAGCCGAGGAAAGAAGCATCACATCGAGCGGGCGAGTCGGGCTTCTGAGCCCCCCAAAACCCCGCAGGCGAGAGAATAACAGGCCCTGGTATTTTCCGACCAAGACCTTGGGGACTAATTTTTTCTTATTTTTCCCTTCACATGGGTGTGAACGGGACATGGAATGGGGTTTTCCACCATTTTCGTCGTTTTCAGGCTCGGGACGACGTAGCGGTCGTTCCAGGGAACGCTAGGGGGTTAAGCGGTCAGGTGAAGACCACTAGGGTCCCCCTATGTCGGTTCGTGCCTTGCCGTCGCGCGATAGACCGCTACCGAGCTTAGCGATCTCTAGGAGACCACCAGGCAGTGCCTTGTGGTCCAGGTGTGACCGTTTGCGGTTCGAGTGTCTTAGGGGCTTGCGGTCCTGGCTGGACTACTAGGCTAGGCCTTGCGGTCCGGAGGAGACCGCCAGGCTCTCTGACGGTCCAGAGAGGACTGCCACGTGATTCTTCGTGCTTGCCGTGTCCATTTCGCGTTGTGTTGGCTTCCGGTCAACCCGGTTGTGACCCAGTGGTTGACCTTCGACCTCGTAGATGTCTCGAACACCGTGAGTTCTATGTTCACATTTTCGGGGGTGTCCGAAAGTGTCGCGTTATCTCGATTTGCGTGCTCATGGTCTTAAGGGTCCGGGGAGGCCCTTGGGTTTCAGACTTTCGTGTTTTACTAGATCGAGTGGTCGTGAGTCGGTATGAGTGCGGAGAGCCTTCCCTGCACGACGTGGGTTTCTCCGAGAAGCATTTTCCGTGTGGGCCATGTGTGTAACCTTGGACTGTGAGTCCAGTTAAACAGCCTAGGGCTAGAGGTTTCCCGTGTGTCTCGTGGATGAGAGATTCACTTGGCGACTTGTGAGCTACCTTGAGAATCGTGTCACCGTAGTTGCAGACCTAGGGATTAGGCCAGATTGACGGCACTGTGCCGTCGGGTGCGACGGTCTTGACCCGAGTCTCGTGACTCAAGGGCCGTTGGGTTTAGTAGGTCTAGTGGGCTGTCCAGAGTCTGGTGGCCGTGAGCCACCTATTACTCTGTGTTACTTGTGATGGATACGCGCGTGATTTTCAATGTTTACGTTTAGTGAGCCCCCACTAGTCGTAGCTTTCCTGCGCACGCGTGTGCGGACTCACTTGGAAGTGGTGGAGAGCGTTACCCGAGTGAGACAGTTTTTAGGCTGGTAACCGTAGGGCCCCTTGCCTTTGCAGCCTGAGTTCGGCTGGGAGGAAAACCAGCTAGAGGACCCGACCTAGAGCAGATTGTAACGACCCGGGATCCGAGTACCGAAAGGGAACCGGCGCGGCTCGAATCTCGGTCCGTCTCCCACGAGCCCGAAGACTCCACGAAATCAATCTCTCGCTGCGGTGGCAACCCTAGTAGCTCCTCGAGAAAAACATTAGGAAATCGCACACAACCGAAATGTCCTCCACATCAGGACACTGTCGATCGGCCAAAATCACAGAAGCGAGAAAACCCTGACAAGCCGCATCAAGCAATCGACGAGCCCTAATAGTCGAAGTAAGCAAGCAGGAAGAGGAAGACCGGATACCTTGGAAATAGAAGGTGGGTCCACGAAGCTGTCGAAAATAAACCTTCTTCGAGCCGCAATCCACCAAGGCATGATGGGCCTCGAGTCAATCCATGCCCAAAATCACATCAAAGTCCTGAAGCGGTAACGCGTAAAGCCTGGCCGCCAAGTTTTGCCCTTCCACCCACACAAGTACCTTCTCAAAGCAATACGGGGTGATCATGAAGTCACTAGTAGGCATCTCTACCGCCAAATCGCAGGACACCTCGGCCACTGGGTCCTCAACACTCTGAGCAAAATCCTCGGATATGAACGAATGAGATGCACCCAAATCGAACAAAACTTGAGCGGCACAACCTAAAATCGAAAGAGTACCTTCCACCAACTTCGATGCCTCAGCCTCTGCTCTGGTCATGTGAGTCACTCTGCCTCGGGATCTCTATCTCCCTACAGTGGCTGACCGAGTCAACTGAGGAAACTATCACTGCGGCTGGTACTACTGCGACTGAGATGGTGTCTGCTGGGGCTGAAACTATTGTTGCTACTGAAACTCGTGCGGCTGGCGCGATCTCTACGCATAGTCACGTGCCATGTGCCCTGACTGGTCACACCTGAAGCAGATCACTGGCACTAAACACTGCCTACCCAGATGAGAATCACCGCACTGAGGACACCTGCCATGAGAACCACTCACCGAACCCTGGCACTAATAAGCTACAGGCTGCTGAACATTGCGCACCGACTGCTGCCTCGACTCCTTACGATCCTGGTGTCTCTTGCCGATCCTGATGTCCCTGAGCAACTTCTTGAGCTTCGAGCCAAAGGATGATGAATCTGCCACTGACGCCACGGACGAAGACGCCCCTCAACCACCTGCTGAGAGCTGGATAATACTCTGCTACTGCACGACCGTCGGTTGACTAAGACCCATTTGCGTCTGGCCCGCACTGCCCTGCCCTCGAACCTTCTACAAATCTCTCTCCAGCGTTACTGCCGCCTTGCAAGCTGCATCCAGGTTAGCCAGACCCGATGCAAGAAGGGGATGCCTCAGCTCTGGCCTCAGACCTCCGACAGCATCACTGAGTCACCAAGGGAAACGGGTGTGCACGGTGTTTCGGCGACTCGCTAGTTGATCTCGGCTCTTGTGTTTCTCTTTGCAAATTATGTCCTAGGGTGCATATCCCTTTGCTACCATTATCATTTCACATCAATAACAGAAAGAGCAGGAGTAACAGTTGTGCTAAGCTACAACAGTAAAGCTATAAAAATAGGAGTAACGATAGCTAAAAGAAAGAGCAAAGCCATACGGACAGAAAGACGGCTACCGAACCATGACTCACTAAGCTACTCCAGATAGCAACAGAAAGGTGAACCCTAATCTTACAAAGTCAAGAGTTACCGATCCATCGACAGAGCATTAGCTCCAAAGCTAAGTCCTGCTAAAATAGGCAAAAGCCCTACAAAAGACCTATACAGTCAAGAAACAGTAACGCATACACAACTAGATTGTTGTGCACGCTACATTAAGCTGATCTCAGGTAAAGCCAAGAACAGACTACCCGAAAAAGCCACAAAGTATGAGTATCACTAGAGTCATGCGTCATGTGATAGAAGTACCTCCTCACTTGAAGAACAGCTAGATGCATCCACTGACGTCTTACACTGTGCCACAAGTATCTCCCACACGCCTAGAATGGTGGTAATTGAGACACTCACAGAACCAAGGATAAGGAACAACTGTAACGAGTGGCTGGCTAGGGTCACACCCATCAGCGCTCATCCAAACACCCCTAACCACGCGTGAACACACAAGGTCAATGCCTTGAGCTAGGCCCCTAGCTAGTTTTTCCCCCCAGTAGGATGCTATTGCAAGGCAAGGGGGCCACGAAAACTAGCCTAAAAATTGTATATCGAGAACTCACCCTGCCACCACTCCCAGGTGGGATGACACGCAGGAAAGTGTCGTCAGGCTACGACTAGTGGAGGCTCACAAGACATAGAGACTCTGAAACATCAGTGCTGAAGTACGGACAGGCTAAGCATGCATTATTGCACATACCTCAGAACACCAAGCACAAGCCACAAAACATAAGGCAACACACTAAATTGCCTTCAGACTTAGGACAACAACTAGACCTGCTGACACAACGATCCTTGAGTCTCATGACTCGGAGTCAAGATCATCGTACAAAAGTAGTAACATGCCACCAATCATCCAAATTACTAAGTTAAGGTCACGGTAAAACACCAATAAAGGAAAAATATCCACATAATACGACTCATGGAGACCTAAGGGATCACCAAGACCCTCAAAGCTCATGGACACACAAATCCTCTTCCTTTCTTTTCCCGTCGACCGAGCGAGCGCCTCCCCCGTCTTCCTTCTCTCCGTCACCGGACGCCGCCGCCGTCGTCATCGTTGTCCTCTTCGCAGGGGTGAGGAGGTCGCCACGGCCCACCCCTCTCTTCCTTCTCCTTCCTCTCTTTCCCTCTCATTCACTCTCTCTCTCTTCCTCCTCTTCCTCTTCTTCTTCATTCGACGGGGAGACAGAGCCCTAGGGCTCCCTCTCTCTCCCTCATCTTCTTTCCCCCTCCCTCTTCTTTCCTTTCTCCCCCTTTTCTCTTCTTCTTCCTCGTCTCTGACGCCGGGGATGGCCGTCGGGAGGAGCGTACCATGGACAGGCACTGGGGTGTGCCGTTGGGGGGTTTTGGCGAGTGTGCCGGTGAAGAGCACAAAAGGGTGGTGTGCCGGTGAAGATCTTGTTAGGAGGTGTGCCGGCGAACGGTTTTGGGGCACTAGTGTGCCGGGGAGCGAGTCGGGAGGAGCATGCCGGTGAGCGTGTAGAGAGAGTGTGCCAGTGAATGAGCTGCTCGAGTGTGCCGATGAACGGGCTACTCGAGTGTGACAGCGAACAGCACATGGAGAGTGTGCCGGCGAGTGCTTCAACGGGTGTGCCGGTGAGCGCGTCGGGGGAGTGTGCCGACGAAGATGAGGATAAGGGTCCATCGCTGAAGACTTATGGTGTCACCCTGCAGGGCCCACCTCCACTTTATTGGGGCTGTCACTCCTTGTGGATGTGCACCCGTGTTTCCCCTTGCGTCTCCAGCCTAGGGGAAACTCTGCCAAAATTTCGTCAGAAATTGACGGAGACTTGGTCATCTTTAGGAGTGGCCCCCTTATAAATTCCAAACTTCATCATCTCATTCACTATCTTCTCATCTCACCCTTCATCCATTTGGTTGTTGGGTTTAAGGCACATGTTGGGCCTCTGCCGAGGCCATGTGACTAGGGCTTCGTGGGTGTGCCAGGGAACGACTTGGAGAGCGTATCCGCAAAGACCCATTTGGGGCGCACCAGGGAAGAAAACCCATAGTGTGTCGATGAAGGGCTTGGGCGGTGTACCAGTGAAGACCGCACTAGAGCGTACCGACGAGGATCTTGATAAGTGTGCCAGGGAACAACACTGGCGAGTGTGCCGATGAGGGCCTGCTTGGACTGCACCGGGGAAGACCCCCATAGGGCGTGCCGGGGAAGGGCCGCCCAGGGAAATGATTCATTTTTTTTCTTTTCTTCTTTCCCCCCCTTTTTCTTTAGAGGATCGCCTACCTGAGGGTCGTCGTATCTCTAGGAGGCTTTTGCCACGAGACCCACACGTCAGGTGGTAACAAAGCTCTTAGTTCTAATGACTATGTGTTTCAACCCGACATACCACTTCTAAACTCATTTTTTTAATTATTTGTTGCTGTTTTATTGATTTCAGCAATAGAAAATCATCATTAATAAACTTGTAGAGGCAGGAAAGTATTTCCTTGGCCCTATACCATACTTTTAAGATTTATTTATTGGAAAAGGACAGTCGACCTCCTGATGAAACCTGCAATCACTAGGAAACGACGTCAGAAGAAGTCTTGGGAGTGATCCTAGGGAACAACCCTCTGATACTTAAGTCAGAAATATATAGGAGCAAAGATAAAGAGAGCTTGGGGGAAGGAGAGAGCCAGATAGAGTGAACTAGGGGAGCTCGAGTGGAGAAGAGGGTGCTCGGAGAATGAACGGAAGGTTTGGAGAGTGCTCAGAAAGGCGGGTAGAATCTCAAAGGAACCTATCTGGCCCTACTTCTCGTATGGAGATCCCTTCTGCCGCTACATGAAGAGACCTCTCTCTCTCTCTCTTGGCGAAAAGCTCTGCTAGCACTAGGGCGTCTCTTCTTCTCTCTGTCTTTATATGCGTGTATGTGTCTAGGGGTGTGTCTGCATGTGTAAGTCTGTAGATGTATCACTGTCATCGGGGGCCCCTTCTAGATCTAACTGGGGACCTATTTATAGGGGTTGTCGTGGTGCTAACCGTTCTTCGACTAGAAAATGACGTACATCATAGAGTAACGTCTCCTTGATTATAGGGGTTGCCCATTGCATACTTGTTCATCCCCGAAAGAGAGATTTTACGGTAGAGATCTCGATGACGTAGGCGTGACTCAATCCACGCCAAGAGAAGCTCCGTGATAGTGCTGATAACGTTCGTCCGTTCGTGAGTTTCACGACGTTCAAGATGTATGCTCGTAAAGATTTCACTCAAGGATTAGAAAAACTTTCGTAGGCTGAAGGAGCTTTCCTCGACCTTGGTTGGACCATGTTTATAGAGTCACACTGGCCGAGATCTCTTGCTACGAAGCTTGGCCACCCTAATTCATAGTGGACCTAACATTATCAGATCACACTAGACTTGACAAATTTTACGCTCCTCAATACTTTTGGGAGAGCACCGGATGCTGTAGCTGATAATAGCACTAAAAGCTAGTTTTTTGACATCAAGGTAGATAATAAATTATTTTGTTTTGACAATTTCCCCACGAGAGAGAGTAGGGTAGAGTTTGGATTGATTAGAAAAGTAGCATCATTGTTTTGGTGTGAAAAAGTGTGGACAGTCTCCGCTTGGTTTTCTGTAACTTTAGACACCCATTTGGTCGATCAAGCACCTGTCCGGTCATCGTTTCCTCTTGCTAGTTCGTTCGCTATTCAAGAAAACAAGTGGATTAGAGGGTGAACTGGCTTGAAGCCACCGGCGTCCTACCCACCTTTCATGGAGCTCACATTGATCCAGATTACAACATCACATCAGATCTTGGCACGCCTTCTGTTGTAAGCTGCTTTTAACCCGCAAGGTATTGGGAAATTGATTCTGGAAGTGGATTGCATAAAATTTGATCAGATCGTTCTTGCTTGGGCTTTTTCGAGCCTTCAGTTGTCAACGTCCTGTTTCGTACTTTCATTTGTACTGTATGTAGTGAAGTGTATAAAGAAAGCATCTAAATACATCTAATGAGCACAAGACTATCACTTTAGTAATCAAGTTAAAGCTTCTGTTTTTTTTTTTGCATGTGACTCACTCGTACGTTACTTGTTTCATGCTGAACGATCAATATGTACATTACATTTTCAGCTTTGGAAAGGACAACAGAATGCACATTGAAAAAGAATCTGATATTTACTTGAATCAAAATGAATTGTGTAAATCTAAGGAGGAGGAGTTCATGTTCTTCAGCTCCCTTCTTCTCACTGATGACGTTTATAGAGATGAGCTCTGGTTCTTAGAAACTTCCAGTTGGGGAGGTAGAAGATTGAGGAAGCTCCCTTGAACAGGTTGATCATCCGAATCTGAAGATTCTGCAACAGAAAAGACATTGTTAGACAGCGAGAAAAGGGGGAGGGGGTTCATAAGGCCACATGTGAAGCAGTCTGGATCCCAAAGTCTCTGGGGTGGTTTCTCTTATACGGAATTGGGTAAGAATCAACCAGACAAGACAAATGCTGTGCCAAGAAAACCTTGGTTTTCAGTCTCCCATGCTAACATCCATTCTAATTTAGGTAAACTAGTAGTGCATCTCTGATGTCAAAGCAACCTCTGGCAGAAACCAGACTAAACATTTCTTCCCTTCCTCTTGACATACAAGGATGATCGTGCAAAAGGGTGAACGAATGTGCATATCAACCACCCTTCAGCAACTCACAGATCATACTAGAAGGGTGCCCTAGATCTTAAGTTGAGACCAGTTCAATAACCCATCATGAGAATGGCAGGGATATTCTTGACTAATTTGGATGCTTTTGATTGGAAGTCCAAAATAATATGCAGAATGACATATGAAACTAGATGATTGTGCACAGCCTTTTGCAATATGTGAAATGTATAACCAAAAGCAAAGTAAACTTTTCTGCATATGCCCTTTGATAGACATGCCACTACTACAAAACCAAAAAGAAAAATCCTGACAAACTAGTGCCAAGAAGGGGGGACTGTTGCAGACGGGAAGTCATTTGAATAACTTTGGCCTCTATACTCTGAATACAGTATATCTTTTAATCTCGATACAAAAAGATAACCTATTCAGCCAAGAAATGAAAGATCCTTCGTGTCTTCATCAACATCAATATTGTGATGCCTTGATCACATCACTGAGACGTCAGACTAGACTAGGGAAGATCAGGTTCCAAAGAAATTGGACGAAGCTTTCTCAAATCTCAATCCCACCACCCAAGAAATAAATAGATAAAAGCAACTGCTTGATAGATGCCAGTGGTGGACATAGGGGGAATGCTTTTGAAGAATGCAAAAAGCCCACAGAAATCCCAGAGCAGCTGACAGTTGTATAGTGACCCCCATACCAAACGAATGTGCAAAAAGAGGTGCTCACCAAAGAGGGATTTGATGGATGGTCTCTTGGGATTTGACTTCTCCTTCTTCTTCAATTCAGCTGCAATTAAACAAGATTTTTTTAAGAAAAAGAGCAGCAAAATAAATCACTGGCGACAAGATTTAAAGTATTGGCTAACACAATTATTACAACTGATTTTCACCTATACTTGTGATATATTTTTTCCTTATAGGAAAGGAAGACCTGAAAAAAGATCTCTCTATGAAGGAAACATAGCTGGAATAAAAAAACTGAAAACTACAATATGATACTCCATTCAAGGCATGTGGCTTGGACAAATGCCACAATGCTTGCAAAAGTAGCAAAACTTTTCTCACTAGAGTGTGGCATTGGGTTTTCTGCGAGAGAACACCATGAGTAGTATAGTTGGTAACTTATGAAAAAGCCAATGGAGCTTTTGGCGACTTAATTTTGTCACCCTTGGCACGCACCCCAGATTGTCAGGTTCTGCCACTCCATGTGGGTGCGTTCCCTTTACTTCCCTTACCATCTGAGTCAAGGGGAGATGTTGTCAAATTTTTGTTAGAAACAATAACATGTTAAAAGACAAAAGGAAGCAACAAACAAATAGAATGAATAATGACCAGATGCCTCAACCAAGACAAGGGAGTTGTGAACAACATGAACGGAGTCGAACTGAACATTGACCATGAGAGCTTGAACATCGGTCATACAAACAAGAAAGGAGGGGAAGAAATCAAAAGAGAAGAAGGGAAGGCTCACCTGTACTGCACAAAACTAAAGGAAAGAGAAGGAGAAAAGACATAAGAAGAAAAGAGAGAGGTCCCTCACTAACCCTTGCCTGGCGCGCCCTAGTTCAACCTTAGCCGGCACACCTTAAACCACCTCCGTCTGGCACACTTTAGCCCTCACCTTGTCTGGCATACCCCAGCTCAACCTTAGCCAACACACCCTAAACGCCTTCCCCTGAGCTTCCACTCGGTATACCTTCACCTTTCTTATCCGGCACACTCCAACCCCTCACTAGCCCCTGCCTGGCACACCTCAGTTGCAGCCTTGGCTGGCACACCCTAGCTGTGTCCTCCCCGGTGCACCCCAACTCCCTTTGGCTCGGTACAGCCTGACCAGGCCCTTATCTGGCACACCCCAGCTCTGACCCTCTCTGGCATAGCCCAACCCAGCCTCCAGCCCAGTACACCCCTCCTTGGCTCTCATCTGACACACACTCCCTATCCGTACCCGTTACGCCCTCCTGGTGTCTTGTTTGACACACCTCCAAACTTGCACCGACCTCCCCTTTTGCCTAGGCTAACTTGCACAAACCCAGGGCCCAACTGCACTGACTCGGTTCCCTTTGCACCGACCTCATCCGGGAATCGCACTGACTTCATCCCAGTTTGCACAGACCTTACTCAAATTAGCACAGACCTTACCCCAAATTAGCATAGACATTAGCCTTTCACAACTCAAACTAACACAGACCTTACCCAAACTAGCACAAACCCTACCCAAACGTTCACCGACCTTGCCCCATACTTGCACAGACCTGCACCAACCCCCTTCCAGCCCTTTTAGCCCATCTTCTCACATGTGCCCCAAATAACAATAATAATAATAATAATAATAACAAACTCACAAAAAGGGATAAATAATAATAATAATAATAATAACAACAACAACAATAATAATAATATAAATAATAATAATAACCTAAGCAAGCAGGTGGAGTGGCGAACGCACGTACCTAGCCGTCCGAAGGATCGGCTCCGGTCGGAGACGATGGCGAGGGGGGGAGCGTGCGCACCCGGCGGACACGCTGCATCAGGGAGGCTTGATGTCGTTCCGGCTATTACATGCACTACACTCCACGCAAGGAGGGGGGTTCGCGGGGAGGGGGAACAATCATTACATTCACTACCCTCGCGCAGGAGGGGGGATCGTGGGGAGGGGTAAGCAACAGTTGCCCGTACGCCGAGCTTGGGCATCCACTCAAGATGCAGCCACCTCTTGGACGAAGACCAAAGGATGCTGACAGACGCTTGGAAGTCTGGTGTCGAGCTGACGGCGCTGGGTGGGGCGGCGGTCGCAGCAGCAGGCCGGTGCAGTTCTACTCGGCTGGACTGGTCGGCGTAGATGTGGTGCGACGGCCGGTACGGGTGCTGCAGAACTCCAAACATGGTGGGGCTAGGTCGGGGACATTGCTGACTGGGAGGTCTACGTGCCCTTAGAAGGGGGCGGCCGTCTGATCACCTCGCTGGGCGTGGTCATAGGGACAGCTGGCGTCGGATTTCTGGGTGAACAGTAGGATAGGACATCAAAGAACATGGTAGAACAACTAGTGCCAATGTCAGAACGCAACGAAACCACTTGCGTTGGTTTCATTTCATCGAGGATGAAACTTTGATGAAGACATCACAACCTGAAACGGACAGGAAGAAGGGGTGTCGGGGCCAACTTGACAGTAGCTCATCCTGGGCAAATAGGGGCTCCTGGTCTGGTGCACCTGTGGTATATTGGACGCCAAAGACATAGACGATGTCAAAAGCAAGTGGGACCACCTCTGGTGCGTCGGCGCTTCGGAGAAGCAGAACTCTCGTGAAGATAGCTCTGGCTGAATCACGCAGGGGCGGGCTGTGGAGCTGCTACCAGATGGAGCTCAAGTTCAGTCCCAAGCTTGGCACAGTTGCACGAGAATGGGTGGCGCATACGGTGCCGAGGTTGGATCGCCACGGGATCACTTCTGGGACGAATCTGACTCGACGACGTACGACTCCACAGAAGGAAGGTTCAGCTGGTTTGCACTGTGGATGCCGGGGTAGTCTCTGTAAACTTGACCTCTGTTGCAGGCTAGTTGCAGGGACAGCAGCGAGGTCTTCTCGATCCACGGGAGGGAGTAGCGAGGACGGGGCGACGCCGGGTTGCCGTGGACTCTCGGAGCAGGGGGAGGGCGGGCCTGTGTGCAGAGGGAGAACCTCCTGAACCTTCTGGAGGTAGGGGGTTAGATAAAAAGTCTTGAATGTCTTTAGGAGCATGATGTTGACAGTGGCGCCGGCATCCACCAGGATCTGGTTTATCTCATGCCCATTGATTTCCCCCCCCCCCATGTAAAGGGGGCAGTTATGGCACGGAGGGGAGAGCAGCATGTCTTTCTCTGTGAAGGTGACAGTGGCGGCGAAGGCTTCTTATGTGGCGGCCTTCGTTTCGGCCACGTGTGCCTCATTAACTTCCGGCTCTTGGAGTATCTTGATAAGAGTTTCTATCAACTCTTTGCTCCAAGCAATGGCTTCCCAAATTGTGATGCTGACGGGGAAGCGCTACATGTGGTTGAGGATTTTTCGATCGACTTGTGCTCGGGCATCCTCCAATGATGGTAGTATGTCAGGCTGAGCTTTCTGTGGACTGCCGCACTGCTCCCCGTCTGGGAGTTACACTCTCTTGCCTTTGCCGCTGGGATCGGGCTGACTCCGATCACCCGTGGACTGCTGGAATAGGGGTGCCAATGATGTCTCTTCTGGGGGTGACTGGAAGGTTGTCTAGTCCTTGTCGGACGGTCCTGCTTGTTCCGTAGGAGAAGAAGAAACTGGTGCAGGGACTGGGGTACCGACGGTGATCTCCTCCATGCCGAAGGGATCAAAAATGTTGGGTCCCTTCTGAATTTTCACCTCTAGAATGGGGGCGGGTTCTTCTCCTTAGAAGAGGATAATTTGCTCTGGGTCGAAGGTGGACAGATGGAGAGGTGGCTCGGGACTCCTCTCGTAGCCTCTACCACGCCCTCAGCCACGGCCTGTGTGTTCTGGGGCTGGCTGGAGCATGAGCAGAGCAGTAATCCTTTGTCTGGTTCCAGAGGTCACTGGCTCGCCTCGCCGAGAGGCGTTGATGTTATCAGGGGGTGGAATGGCCACCATGTTATAGGTATATCCCTAAATCATTTCTTCCAACTACTCTGTTGTGATCTCCTTGTCTTTATAGAACAAAGAGAGTTCTTCTGGGATGAAGAGCCTCTCGCCGTTCTTGATCTTCTGGATCATGTCTTGGACCCAACTTTGGAGGCGAGCTTACTTCTGCCTTTCTTCCCATGGGATATAATTGTCGAGCCGGACCGCTCCAGTAGGACGAGGAGGGACGTACTCCTCTAAGTTGCCGATGAGCCGTTGTAGCCTTTGGAGAGGCGTTGGCTCGGCTGGGGATTGTAAGGCAGCTACCTGCTCAGCTGGTGGAACATTTTTTTATAAGTAGTTAGAAGAGTGAAAATCACAAGGCAGAATGAACTGCAAGCTATCGCTGATAAGGGTGACAAATAGAGCCGTACCGGTAACAAATGGCACCGTATTGGTGACAAATGAACCTGTATCGATGATAAATAGAAGTGTATTGGTGAAAAATAGCTTAGCACGTTGAAAAGAGGCTAAAGATGAAGCTTTCATGTTGGCTGCGTCGAAGCAGTAGGTAGTGAAGTTGACGCAGTGTCACCCACGAGCAAAAGCAATAGTGGTGACAGTTGTTTGCAAATAAGGCTGACAAATAGGTGGATAGCGGTGACAAATCGGTACCTAAGGGTGACAAATAACTACACCTAAGGGTGAAGATTGGCTGGCAGTGCTGAAGGCTTGAAAAGTGAAGAAGAAGAGTTGACTCTTAGAGGCTCCAGAGTCGACTCCAAAAGCAAAGAAAGTCTCAAGATTCAATAGGCCTTTAGCTACGGATTAAGGGTGACAAATAGGCAGGTAACGGTGATAAATAGCTGGATAAGGGTAAAAAATGTCTGCGTAAGGGTGAAAAATAGATCGTGAAGGCTGATAAAATGGTTGTTATGTTGAGAAGAGAAGGAGAAGCAGAAGAAAGTGGCCTTCGTCTGCCAAAAGGATGTTGGCCACAGTCAAACAAGCTCAGTCAAAGTTGACCTTAGTCAAAGTCAACAATCATCAAAGTGATCCAGCCAAGCTTAAACTTTATGCTGATCAAGTCAATGTTGACCCAATCAAAGTCAATAAGTCAAAGTCAAGTTCTTGCATGCTTCAAGGTCCAATCAAGCTTCAGCCAGCTACAGTGGACACAGAAAAAGACAAAAGAGGAAGAAAAATAAATGATTTTTTAACCGTGGAAAATACCTAGCTAACGGTGACAAATGGTCACATAAGGGTGACAAATAGATTAGTAAGAGTGTAAAATACCCTACTATGGGTGACAAATAGGTCACCAAGGGTGAAAAATAGACTCGTAAGGCTGAAAGTGTACAACGAAGCAAAAAGCATGGAAACCGTAAAAGGAACGTTGACTCCACATCTGCTCGAGTTGACTCCAGTCCCGTTAAAGCTGAAGGAATGCAACGCAGAGCAAAGGTGATGACTGTCCAGCACCTAAGGGTGAAAAATATGTGCCTAAGGGTGTAAAATGTACACCTAAGGGTGACAAATGGATTAAAGGCGATGGCTCTTCTACCTAACAGTATGAACTCTGGGGACTCTACTGAAGAGAGACGTGCATAGACTTCTTGTAGGAGGGCCTTCAAGTGCTGGTTCTCTTTCATAAGAGTCTCAAGAGTCACCTCTTGGACTTCACTAGCTGGAGGGTCATTATTGACTGGCTCCACATTGGCGAGGGCGTCACGATCCTCAACGAGAACTTCCTCCACCCGCGTCGATGCCTGAGGTCTGACGGAAGTGCCGACGTGGCCAACCGGAGTCTGCTGCTGGGTCAGGTGATGCGGCCTCCTGAGTTGAGATATAGGCTGGTTCAGGTCATCAGTCTGAACCTCAGGTTGGTGCTCGGTGGCATAACACGCGAACACCTTGACCGTGTCACTGAGGAGCCAGACTGTCATCTTCTTCTGAGAGTGCCTCTTGGGGCAGACGGGTGTCCCTAGCCTATCAAATACCGAGGTGCATTGCAGAGGAGTCTCCGTCATGGCATCTTCCTGAGGAGAACTCAAGGCTGGACGTCGGTGGGGCCCGGAACGAGCCCGTCTCTGCCTTTGCCTGTCTAAATGAGAGGCACTGAATGGCTGGGCACCATCCGATGATGCGGATACAGAATCGGTCACGTCTTGCTTGGCGCGACGTCCTAGTGCCCGAAGGGGGTTGCTAAGACGCGCCTTTCAGACAGCTTGAGCTTCCTCCGGGGTAACCCAGATTCTTCTCAAGTTGGATAGTTGGTCTCCCTTGTCACTGTCTCTTCTACGGGACTTGGGAGCTCAGACACCGAACTGGTGCTGGTGTCCCTGGGCCGCTGCAGGAGCGTCTGCCCTTCTAAGTTTCACTTTGTCTTCTCACGTTTGACACAGAAGGCTGAAGCGGTTGGTAGTAGGGACTGTAGAGACAATCCGCTCTGGGGATATGATGGGTTCGCCCCCGTCCAAGCGAATCCGTAGATTCCCGACAAGAATAGTCTTGCCAGAGTTACTGGTGGCAGCGGTAGGTCACTTGCCTTTACGGCCACGACGATGCTTGTCATGTCCCGAGTGATGTGAAACAACCTTGGACCTACACAAGCAAGCACAAGTCGCACATTGAACGGGCCGATGTTGGCGGCCGACTCACCCGACACTCACCCAAACCAAGGGGTAACTCGGTGATGCCGAGTCGAGGAGGAGAGGGCTGGACCCTTACTGGTAGAGGGCCAAAAAGGACAAAGGGATCTCCCACGCGGTATAAATAGTCCAATTCAAAGGGGCCGACTGTTGACACCCATTTTTTACCAATGATTCGGATCGATTCTTTCGCATCATTTATCGATGTCCCAAGCAGCCAGTCATACAAAAGCGATCCGAAACTCTCCAAAAAGGATCCGAAAGACCTAATAATGATCCAATAAAGATCCAGGGCATTACAAGACCGACCCAATCACCCCTTCCGATCTTTCTCTCTGGTCAAGCCCTGGGGCCAGCCAGGCTCCTCCCAGAGTCATCGTCAGACGTTCTCGGAAGCCAGTCTCCTACCTTCTCCTCGCAGCGATAAGAGCAGGGGGCACCACTGCACCAACCACAACCCAGCCGTCAGGCTCCCAGGTAAGCAAAAAAAAAATAACAATAATAAAATAGGGCTAAAAATAGAGGTGCCCCGACAGACCCAGTGGAAAAATCTTCAGGGTTGGATCAGGATGACATCTGATTTCTGTGAAATTTCCTGGTCGGCGGTGCTGGTCGGGGAAGGGTCACGAATAGGGCCCCTGAGATCTGGTTTTAACTACTACGGTACCACAGTAGCTGGAAGGCAAGGCCGCCACGAGCACTCCCGACCTTTGAATTGAGCGTGGACAGGGTCACTGGAATTTTTGTCGATCCCTCTTCGAAACGAGACCCACGGGGACACCAGGGGATGTCGGAGCAGATTGAGAGAGCCCGAACAGTGGACAGGGGTTGGTCCAGTCTCAGAGGGGACAGAACTGCGCACCCTGGGGAGAAAATTAGGAACTCACTTGTCCGGGGTCCAATCGGGAAGTCACTTCTTGGTAATGGAATCTGACTCATCGTAGAAGGTCTCGGTCAAGCCCCGCCTCCATATCGTCAAGAGAATGGCTGTGGGGGCCTCTGAAAATCGCTTCAGGATGACTGTCAGGAAGTTGATGCGTAGTCCGGCGATAATGGCTCTCCCGGGCAGCCGTGAGCTCAGAATGGGACGAGATGACCACTATTGCATAGAAGACTCGGAGACGTTTCTGACGGTACCTCTTGTGCATACAGGGGCTTCGGGATGAAGCTGTGGCAGGCTCTGCAACCAGTAACTTCTCTGCTACCTGTGAATTGAGAACTGCAGGTTGAAGAGGGGAGGTGGAGAATGAGGTAAATGGGAAGGGAAAGGGGGTGGATGGGTGTGGAGGCAACCCCTGGCTATTAGGGGGTCTAGGAGTGGGCCAACCAAGGTGTGGGAGGGGGAGAATGGGGGCTAGAAGGTGGTCTAATAGGTGGTGAGAGAGAGAGCTGCGAATTTGGTGTTGGGAGGGAGAGGGAGAGGGAGTGGTGGTTTCCCTAGTTGGGGTGGTGAAAGGGAGGGAAAAGATAATTCAAATCTTCCCTGCACCTCTCTAAATGATGAACTCCCCTTAGCCTCTCTAGAAGTGGATAACCTTCTGCGTTCCGTAGATATTGAATGCCGCGATGCAGCAACTCGGGGTCACTATTCATTTATCGGCTCGTCTTGTAATATATTTCTTACATCATCACACATAACTTTAATCAAATATGCGATTTGATTTGTATATATTATTTCACCTGAGATGGCGGTAGACGTTGAATTGCTGGAGGTCGCATCAATCGCTCCCATACTGTATCATTGTACGCATACGATGTGTTTCCACCCCCAATGATGAGGTCTTCATCCAAATTAACTTCCTCATCACGTCCCGTTGCTAACTCGTCTCCAACCATCTGCACATCGATATCATCTCCCTCCCCCACTACCTGCTATGCAACTGCTGCGAGAAAAGTATTAGGTCATTGTGTCTCGCCTGGTTCTTCACCCTCCTCGTCAAGTTCCGCCTCACCACACTTAGTTGTGGTTCTTGCAACCCATGAAACCATAAGGTCATCATCGTCTCGCAAGTACACAGCATTTGTTGGGTCGTAATCTCCCTCTCCTCTCCTTACATCCATCTGCACATGCCGAACCTTTAGTATCATGTTGTAATGAACATACACTATTTTGTCCTGCCTTCGGTGTGTTAGCCTATTCCTGAGCTTGGTATGTAAGAAGGAGAATGTTGACCAATTCCTCTCGCACCCACTCGATGAGGATGTTTGTGATAGAACTCTCATTACGATCTTCCTTAATGTCGATGCACTTGTGCCGTAATTTAGCCACCACACAGCTGTGATTAATGTGGATGGCGTACAATAAAATAATTAGGTGCAATAATTACTTGTCGAGCTATAGAGGGAGCAATGTGAAAGTACATTACCTGCATCGAGTCTGTCACGGTTGGCCGCGACATTTGGTGTCGCAAATGAATCAATTACCTCTCTAAATATTTTCATCTGTATTATTAGAAATAATAAGTGCATAATTCATTTCATATTCTCAATGGCAAAATATCTAAGTATACCTCATTCAACGCATCAGTAGTATCTGTTGGTCTGCGAGACAATCGGTCTACCATAATGTTGATAGATTCTATCAAAGTATCATCATAAGTGAGGCCTCGAGCATATTGAAAGGCTGGGTGTAGGTAGTATGCTGCAATTACAAGACATGCCAAAATTTTTATATCAGTTGAAGATCGCGGCCTTTCAATATTAGAGAATGTAAATTTTTACCTGCCATGTGAAGATTGTGGCTC
>JANBPO010006191.1:0-19911 GCA_024336825.1 Amorphophallus titanum
ATCCCACCTGTGGAGGTGGGATAGGTTAATTTGACTTAAGTCAGAGTAATTCACTTTTAAGTAGATTATCTAAATTTGCTCCCGCCAAAATAAAATGACTTAAGTTTGTTCTAAAATAAGGATAATCTTGAGATAAATGTCAAACAAAGCGGAATTTAAGGTTTTGATTTTGTTGCTGAGCCTGGGGCCCATTTTAAGTCCCCATAGGGCCACCCATCGGCGGGGCACAGTGGGGCCGCACACGTGCGTTCGCCAAACGGCACGCGCTGGTAGGGGCGTCAGCGGATGTATCAGGTCTGAAAACTCGATTCGAATCCGAAAAAAAAAATCTGATTCGGGGCAACCAACTTGATTCGAAACATGATCTTTGTGTGAATTTGGGGCGACTTTTTTTTGGTCTGAAAGTCTGTTTTCGGATCTGGTTATCGGGGCGCCATATATTCTCTCCTTTCGGGGTGAGGAAACCCCATCGGCCACTGCGAGTCTGCGATTGACTTCGGCCTTCGGTGGCCTCCCTCTAGGGTTCGCTCCCACTCCACAAGACCACAGCGGTCTCCTTCTGCTCCTCTCTCTAGGCTTCAGCAGCGGCATCTCAACACGGTGATCTACTCCCCCAGTCCCCCTGCTGCCTCCTACGCCGATGGTGCTCGCAGCAGCAACAGCAGCAGCAGAGAGGCCCCCAGTGGAGGGGAGCCGCGAGGTGGTGGAGTGCGAGGATGATGGGCAGGAGCGGGAAGGTGGTGTGCGTGACCGGTGCCTCCGGCTACATCGCCTTCTGGCTGGTGAAGCTGCTCCTGGAGAAGCGCTACACCGTCAAGGCTACCGTCCATGACCCCGATGAGGGATCTCCAACTACGATCTCACAACGGTGACATTCGGGGCCTCCCTCTAGGGTTTGCTCCCGTCTCTAGCTGTGATCTCACAATGGCGACATTCGGGGCCTCCCTCTAGGGTTTGCTCCCGTCTTCGACTGTCATCTCACAATGACAGTCGATCACCTGCGGCGGTGACATCACCTGTGGCGGTGACATCACTTGTGGCGGCAACATCACCTCGCTCTCCTTCGGCTGCTCACGACAGTGACGACATCTCCTACGTTCTCTGAGGGCAGCGGATCTCGACACCCACGACGGTGATCCCATCTCTTCTCACCATCTCACTGTTTCTGGGTTGTTTAATCCCTGAATGGGGTACTCCTCTTTTCAACGGCTCGAGGGATATGGGGTACTTCTCTTTTCAACGGCTCTTCCCCATTTCTGTATCATAATTTACCTTCAGAATCCCGTGTAGGGTGAACCGTTGCGTTCTCTGACTCCGGAACGTTACCATTGAGATGTACCCTTCGCGAGGATTGCGGAGGTAATTTTTTCATATTTTTCTAAATTTTTAGATTTTCTAGATTTTTCCCCTATATAAACCCCTTAACCCTTTCTCTCTCCCCATCTCTCATTTCTCACCCTCTCTCCCTCTCTCTTCTCTCACTCTCTCTTTCTCCCTTCTCTTCTCCGGTGGCTGACAGAGCGAGGCCGGGGAGAGGTAGAGGCGGCACGGGCGAGGATGCGGGCAAACACAGGCGAGGATTGAGGCGGTGGAGGCGCGACGAAGCTCGGGGGCACGTTCGTGAGCCAGCAAGGGTTTCGCGGTGATTTCTTCGTGGATCGGCGTCCACGGTCCATCGTTTCTTCAGTGGAGGTAGCGAGATGGATCCCCAGCTCGTGTGCTTCCTTTCTCGTGATTTTGGTAGGCTACGGTGAGCCGAGTGGGTTTATTTGAGCAGTTTGGGGAAAATCTATGTTTTAGCGCATGTGGGCCGATCTACCGTTTCACTGCATTTTTGGCCAATCCGAGGCCGTAGATGCATGCTAGGGGTCATTTGGGGGTTTTTCCCTTATTTTCCCCCTCTCCTATGGAGGTATGGGGGCGTGGCAAAGATTTTTGAGATTTTCCCATCGTCCCGCTCTTAGGACGGTGTGGCGGTCATTCTAGAGACCGTCACAGGGTGTGACGCCCCTGAGGAGGTGCGTCACAGGCCGTAACGCCCTAAGAGTGATGCGTCACAGTGTTGTGTTGTGTCGACAGGTCGTCGATCGCTCTTGCGGTCTTACGATAAACCGCCAGAGGGGTGTGACGTGCTTGGGCTTGACCGTTACATCCGTGTCTGTGATTTTGACCAATCGTGGTTACGAGGCTCTAACGCACCAGGGGTGGACTATTAGAGCCCTGTGACGCCCTTTCTTGGGTGCGTCAGAGTTGACGTGTCCCTTCTTCTAACGCACCTAGGTAGGTCCATTAGAGGTTGTGACGCCCCAAGGGGTGTGCGTCACAACGTGTTTCACTCTGTCTCCTAACACACCAAACTTGGTCCGTTAGAGGCTGTGACGCCCCAGGGTGGGTGCGCCACAGCCAGCTTTGCTTTCCCATCTGACGCTCCTGAGATGGACTATTAGGGTGCTGTGGCGGCCTAGCTTTAGACCGTTACAGCTGTGATGGCCCAATGATAGACCGCCAGGCACTGTGTTGTTTCTATATTACGCGCTCTGTCTGTATGTGTTGAATGCACTACGCTCTGTTTGACATGATCGTTATAGACATCGTCACACCACTTCCGAGTATCTTCCGCGCTCGGGACGTGACAGTTACAACCAAAGTTTGCCTCCACACAGGCAGTGGCATTCAGCCGGTGACACGAGGGGCGAGGAATGAGCGGGGTCGGTCTGCCCAGTCTTATCCTACAGGACAGTAAACCAAAGTCAGGGAAGCTGCGAGCTACTCCGAGCACTGCAGGAGGCGAGATCAGTGCCAAACTAACTTGGTGCAAGGTGGGAACTTGCTTTAGGAATTTCAGATCCTCCGGAGGTCAGCTTCGGTCACTATCGGTCGATCTCCACTGACCGGTTAGGTTCTATCTTGTCTAGGTCTGCAGGATAGAGAGGCGATGCTAGAGCTGTCACAGTCCTCTCCGAGCGCTTCTAGAAGCGGGACTAGTGTCGAACTGACCGGGGGTAAGGATACGTTGCACTGTCGGAAGGGCCGGCCATTCGGAGATCTGGCGGGGTTGCAACAGCTGCTCCTTTCACTGCTTTGTGCTGGGTGTGCTGCCTGAGCTTGCAAGACAGCAGGGCGATGTCAGAGTTGCCATGGGCTTCTCCGGGTGCTGCTGGAGGCAGGGCTGGTGTTGACCTGACCGTGGGTGAGTCTGCTTCGTGAGGTCAAAGATGGGGACCCCAGATGAGGTTGGTTGTGGTCGCAATGAACAGAAAGGTGGAGAGGGGTCCAACCTGTGCTTAGAGAAGATGGACTGCATGCGCCTAGGAGAACGGCCTGACTGGGGTGCTCCATTTGTCAAACGACCTCCTTCTTCTTAGATCTGAAATAGGACTTGTAGAGGATCACCTCGGACAAAGGGTGCACCAGTAAGCTTGAAGGACAGGCCGTGAGAGCCCCTCACAACTCGCCTTTAGTTGTCTGCCGGAGACAGACTACGCAGGTTGACGAGAATCACTCCACCGAGCTGCTCCAAGGTCATATGAGGGTGTGTGAGCACTCGAAACGAAGCTGGCTCGGAGAAGAAGATGCAGGTGTAGGGGTGGTCATCTGGAACCTCGCGGATATGCCAAGGGAGACTCTACAATAGGGATGATGACTCTACTGTAATGCTCTCTGGGTGGCAGTGGATGATAAGGGGGAGATAATGGGGATAGGAGAGGGAGGAAAGGGAGAAACGGGGGTGGGAGCCCTCCCTAGTTGAGATGGGATTAGGGAGGGGGAGAACAAGGCCAGCTCGTGCGGGTTGGACGCCTCGTTGGACCTCTTTCACTATTTCTTCGAGCTGAAGGAGAATCTTCATGCGGGCAAGGATTTCTTCTATCTCCAGGTGAAGCGGGGAAGAAGTTGTGTGTCCCTCTCTGTCAAATATTCCTCTCACAAAGGGTGGAAGACCCAGTATTTTTGGGTGGGCTCGGCCATGGAGGGTGAACCTTGGGCCTTTCTGACGGTCCCTAACTTACATCTGAACCTTCCTCCAAAGCAGGCGACGGCTTCCCCGGAGGTGGAGAAGAGAGCTACCCTTCTTCAGAAGAATCGCCGATCAACCGCCGAGTTGATGACCGTGGCCAATATTGAAGAGTATCCTTCCCTGAATGTGGTGCTTCTGGGTAAGGACTTCAGGGTCTTGTTTCGTTTCTGGGTCAGATAAGTAAACTCCCTTCTCCTGATCTGCTTTTCTCTGTCTAGACTCGAGACGATTGGTTGATGAGGGGGCACCGCCGCTCGAGCTGGAAATCATCGACTTGGAGGAGACGCATGCTCCCAGCGCACCTCAAACTTTCGGGAGCTATTCCCGTGCCCAAGATAAGGGCAAGCAGATCGCCCGAGATGGCGCTTCCAAGCGCCGCGGGGCCAAGTTATCCCATGGAACGGTTACTATGGTCCTCGATGAAGGCCGCGGCCGCTGAGAGGAAGCGGGTGAAGAGGGCGGATGTCGCCCGTTCGGTCGAGGGGGGTGCGCAGTTGGTTCTCCCGGCCGTTGAGTCAGAGGGGGCCGTCGCAGCCGAAGAAGTCGTGGCCGAGGCAGCTGGGTCCCAGGCAGAGGCGGCCGGTGCTAGGGCACCGAACGAGGCAGAGGGGGCGCAGGGCGAAGGGATCCGGTCCGAGCCGGTTGAGGCCGAGGGGTCGCAGGGTGAGGCGACCCAATCCCAGCCGACTGAGACTAAGGAGGTGCAAGGTGGGGCGACCCGATCCGGGCCAACCGGTGGGACCCCAGAGATGAGAGCACTCGGGGGGGTCCCAATCCCGGCTATTCCAAAGAGGACTTCCCCCCCCCCCGACTGGCACCTTCGCTGTCCGAGGTCCCCTGTACCGGAGGTGACGCTCCGTGGCATCGGGGGCAGTTCGAGGAGACCTTGGGCGTAGTCCTCCTTCCGTGCTTCTCGAGCGGGTTATGGAGGGCGGCCTGATCCTAGCTCAGCTGGGGGCTGAGATGGTGGACTTGTTTGCACGGGTGGAATCGGAGAGGGAATCTCTTTCTTGGGCCTGTGGCGCCATGGGATAGAGTTCGTGTTTATGTATTCTATACTTTATGGACGTAAAGAAAAAATATTCATAATTTATTTTATTTTTATCTTTCATTATTTCTTTTTACATATGAATGCATATAAAAATTTTCAAGTTGCTACATAAACTGCTTTTGACTACACAGGATTGTGATCATAAGCAAATGTAAAGATCCGATCACATGATCGGGACCGAATACATGGGTCTTCAAAGATTGATTGCAATTCATATTGCACATATTGAATACAAGTCTTCGAATTCCTTGCAAGAGTATGTCCTCTAATGAGTGGTCTCCGCGATCATATCCATTAAATAAAACTCTCAAAATCACAACAAATATTGTTAGAGGTTTAAAGATTTTCTTTGCCAGTTAATCAAAGATGTTCGGAATTTAAGCCGATGTAAATCAACATGAACTACGGTTGGTGGAAAAGTGCAGCACCCGAACCTAGATCATTTGATAAACCCAAAAACGCAAAATTAATAGTGCATATGCTAATAAACTAAAGCAACAATTTAATTGATATTTCCTCTCTATTATCTAAAACATGATGCACCATACATTCTCATGTGTCTTCATTTCGTGGTCCAATATGGGATGATTCTTGATCTATTTCTATCAACGTGATGCTTCATCTTTCTTAGTCCCTCACATTTATCTTCAATTCACTACTATGGATCACTTTCATTGCCAAATCGAATTCCTACAAGCTAATTGTGCATGTGAATATCTTTATCTGTAGCACTCTTTCATGATGATATTGTGCTCACACTCACGAATAGAATGTTGTCATTAAGGGACACTTTAATAATAGGTTAGGATAAGTTAACTCGGGTGGGGGTGGGCTATTCTTGGATTTTAAGATTTTTAGTTTGGTACCTATCTTACTCTGGGTCGGGTAGGATATTCCTATGAGAGAGGTGGAATGAGTTAACCCCGAGTTAAGGGCCTTAACCCTATCTAACCTTGAGTGATGTATTCTGATTTCCAAACTTGAATAACTCACCCGCCCGCGAATAACCCATCCTAACCCGCCTTATTCTATTGTCAAAGTGGCCCTAAGAGAAAGCAAAACTGCATTCTTGAGTCTACTCTTGCTTTTTTCTCATCTCTAACTTTGTTCCTCCTTTCAGGCCAAAGCCATCTTCACTGTCGTCAACCACGATGTTTTTCGTGCCTTTGGCCATACTTCCTTTGTGACCCCCCCTCTTCATGAATGTATCAGGCTTTTCCCCCCATGTTGCAAAGTGTGTTTTTTTTGGAACAGTTCTAAATACAAAGAATATTGCTATTATGGTCTTGTTTCTCAACAGCTCCGGAATTCCCATCATGCCACATTCTTTGAGACAGTAGTATATTATCCTTGTCCATTGATGACGCTTGTAAGGGTCAAACAAATGCCTATTTTGTACCTCCTCTCCTCTACCAGATCCTACTATCCCTCTTGCAGAGCTAGGCCCCATTTGTACCCCATGTGTTCCACATCTTCCTGATAATTTTAGCTTGATTATGTCTGACTCCTATTCTCTACAACTTTTAGCATTTCTTGCAGTCATTCAAACCCATCAAGAGCCCTAGACCTATCACAAGGTAGCTTAGTACCCTTAATGGCAATATGGTATACATGAGGAGCTTCCAACTGTAAGTGGATTTACAAGAGTAAGACCAAGACTAATAGGTCTATTGAGTGACACCACTCAATTGGAGGCTTGAAGCTTTTTATGGAATTGATTATGAGAAGATTTTCACTCATGTGACCCAGATGACCCATGCATGCACCTTGACTGCAGTTGTTATTTGTCAGACTTAATGTTAGTTGAATGTGAAAAATGCATTTTTTTTGGTGTCTATCTGAGGAGGTGTATACATAGGATCCTCCTGAACCTTCTACTCCACTGCAACATGTTTGTTATCTTCATTGCAGTACCTATAAGCTCAAATAGGCACAAGGGTTTGGTTTGAGTAGTTTCATCATACTTTTCTTGATGCTAATTCACCGAGAGTGCTCATGACTATGCCATCCGCCCAGGTTTCCTTGTGCAGACATTTTATTCGAGGTTTTCTTTCCTGACATGTAAGCATCAACAATTCCATGTTCTGAATCTTTTGTCACAGGCCATGAGCTCCACTACCCTCCATGGAGAGCAGAAGAGGGACCTATAATGTCCCTATCTTGGAAGCCAACCAAACCATGTGTATATATCGGGCTAATGCCTTGAAGAAGATTACAAAACTTCCTTTATTTTTCAGTGCTTTTAATAGACATTGATAAATACCTTGCATTAAAACAAACAAGGGTAGAGATGAGATAGTCTCCAATCCCTTCCCGAGTACTCTCATTAATAGTTAATGATATGAACTTATTCAACAGCAGGCAATTTTAAGTCAGATAAACCATGATACAAGGTGTTATTATGAACATGCAAAAATCATAATTAACCAGTGAATTCTCGTCCTATGAGCTGCATTTTCCATGTCATATGGACTACACACACATAAACAGAATATTTGAGTAGAAAGTTCTCATTGCAGAGAACTTAATATCAGCTAGAACAAATTTGTAATTGCTGGTACTCATTTCTCTAAGCCGTGTCATGAATAAAAGCTGCAAACAAGTAAAAAAGAACAGCCTGCTATCTCAAGTACACCTCTTCTACAAAGAACTAAATGGAGAAAACAGAAGACAGAATTCTGCTTCATTGCAACAATCCAAGAGAAGCAATGCAAATATTGCTAGTAGTGGAGCAACCTTGCATCAATATGCACAAATGTGTATCGACCATTTGCAAAAATAATTAAAATAGATCAGAAATAAGATTTAACTGTTGTCCAACATGAAACACATGTACAAGTTTCAAAAGACATTATTTATGACAACATAGAAATGCTCTAGTATCTATTTTGATCATTTACCTGTCAGAGGGCATATCAGAGCATTTCCAGTTACGGTTAGCCACTGCATCATGGTGAATTCGGCATTCTTCTTTAGTCCTAAGTCGAAATCTGCGCTCCTTGTTACAATTTGCACATCGAATAAACTCATCCCGGTGGAACAGTCGGCCATTATGTCCTTTATGAGACCCATTGGTAGATCTTGATGCTTGATTATGGTACTTAAGCAAAGCTGTCTTGCATAATGCAACCTTCTCTCCATTGACTATGACCCAAACATTGCTCTTCCATCTCCTGGCAGTCTCCCGTCCAGAATGTTTCTCAAAGGCAGCTGGTGTCAGCTTATCTGATCATTTTTCGTGAATTATGGCACATTAGATGCTATGAAGAGCAAAATTTATGAAATCAATTATCTGTATGCTTTAGACTTGAAAACCATATGCATTCAAAATTTGTAAACCAATCAAAAGTAACTGAAGATAAGACACTGAGTTCATTTACTGCAAAACTGAAACACAAAAGGCAGCACATTGGCCAATTCTCACATTAGAAAATATCATAATTTTAACCTTGTGAATCCACTCTTCTACACCAGGTCCACGGAGTCGTTAATTATTGAAAAAAAAGCGATCTCTCCCTATTTTCTTTGAGGAATTTTCCTCTGGCGATCACACTCCTTTTAGCATCTCATGCTATTATTATTATTTTCCTTAGTTCTTTTAGTTGTGTGTCATATTATCATTACATCTTCTTTGATGGTTGAGTGACATGGTTCACATGGGTGTGTGTCTCTCTCTGTCTATCTGTCTATGTGTGCCCTCTTTGCAGCGGAGAGGAAGGGCTTTTTATAACCCTCATAGAGGGAGTGTCGATGGTGGGAAGGGTGTTAATGGGAGTTGACCCCATCTCGTACCTAGCTGTAGGCTAGCTTGCGTGCCTACGTGAGGGAACGACACCTCACCTAGCCTTTAGCTATCCCCGCTGTGCACCAAGGGCTGTAGGGGATGGCCTTGGATTTCCTTGCTGATCGCACCGGGTAGAGAGGCTCATCGTTGTGCCGCTAGAGCCTGCGAACGGGTGTGCCGCTGGAGGCATTGTGAGGGTGTACCGCTGAGAAGGATTAAGTGAGCGTGCCGCTGGAGGGCGTTTGAAGGAGCATGCCATTGGATGGCCTGCAGGGTGTGCCGTTGGAGGGCCTCCATGGTGTGCCACTGAGCGGGGCACAGGGAGTGTGCCGGCCAGGGGGATTGAAGGCGTGCCGTTGGAAGGCCAGCCTGGGTGTACCACTGAGGGGTCTCCATGGTGTGCCGCTGAAAGGGGCACAAGGAGTGTTCCGGTGAGGGGCCTGGTGGAGTGTGCCACTGGGGGGGGCATAGGGGTGTGCCGCTGGGGTAGACTTGAACCCGTTGTGAGCATGGATTGCTGTCCATTTGATTTTCTTTGGGGCCCATGAGTTGTGAGCTCCTCGAGGGTTGATTCTTCTTCATTGTCATGCTTCAGAAGATGGATTCACGGCAGCGTGCATGTTCGAGGAGGCTGGGTGACCCATCTTCCCAGGGATGTCTTCGCTCGATGTCATCGTTGATGTGAGACTATGTAGGACATATGAACATGTAATTTTACACATCCACAAATGTCCCCCACCAACGGGTAGCCCGAGCGAAGGATAAGCCTAGCGGTACTCATCGGTGCACTTATTCTTCGGGGTTGTGTTCAAGACCTTGACGTCTAGAGATGATGGCGATCTCGGCTCGGGCTTTTTATCGATATCTACAAACACAGACCGGGACGCACATCGACACGGAGGAGTGCGTAGGTGAAGTGTCCTTGGGTACGTACGTATGTGCACACATAATGCGTGCATTTTTATGTAGGTGTATATATATTTGGAATGGACATGTATGTGTGTGTGAGGAACTGAATGCGTAACATGAGTCATGATGAAATTAAGCTTGAGTATAAAGGGAATTTATGAATCAACTTAGATGTCTTTGGTTTTGTTATCATCAAAATCACTGGGATATGTACAACACACCATACCCCTGCTTTCCATCAACTACCTTGTCAGCAACTGTAGTAGATCAAATAGCTGGTTGTAGCATCACCCCCTATATCTCCACGAGGTTCCAGGTGACCAGACCTACACCGAAAGGTTTATCTCTGAGTAAACTTCGCATCATGTGCTCACATACCCTCAACCAACATTGGAGCTACCCGGACAAGCAGTCCTCGTCAAGTTGTGTAGACTACCCACGATGGACGACCAGAGCCGTGTTGTAGAAGCCCTCGCGACCCCATATCCAAGCTTCTAGTCGCGCCCTTCCGCCCAGGTGATCCCCCCAAGTCATCTTCTAGTACAAGAAAGGAGGGAAGCATTTGACCACCGAAGCACCCCATTCGGCTGTCTTCCCCGGAGCGCGCAATCTATTGGCCCTATGCCCAGGTTGGACCCCTCCCCACTCTTCTGAAGATTTCTGTCACCTCTGGCCTCGACTGGGATCCCCGCCTACAGCCTAGCGAAGTGACTCATTAACGGTCATTTCTACTCTGGCCCCGCCTCTTACTGTGAGAAGCCCGTAGCAGCCCATAGCAGCCCCACCTTCGGCCTGCTTCCAGTCAGGGTCAGGTTGGGCAGAGACAGACCGATCTGTGTATCTGGACCTTCAGTGACCCAGGCCGACCCCGGATGACCTGCGGTTCTCACAGCAAGCTCCCACATCATCCCCGATCAATTCGGCACCAACCTCACCATCGGCAGCGTTCGGAGCAGTTCGAGGTGACCCCGGCATTGGTGTGCTGTCCTGTATGCCAGAGTAGACAGAACTTGATCGATTCGTGAAGCCAGACCTACAGCGACCGGGACCGACCCCCGGATGATCTGCAGCTCCTACAGCACACTCCTGCTCCCTGGTCAGCACACTACTGTTCCCACTTCCAGCAGCACTCAGAGAAGCTCGTACCGCCCCGATATTAGCTTGTTGTCCGGTAGGAACAGTCCGGGCAGAATTGGGTCCCGCTCACTCTCTGCCCCACGCCTGGATGGCTGAAAGCCCCTCCCTGCTTGGAGGTAGTTTTGGTTGTAATTACACTTCATCCCCACCCCATTATCAACCATCCTGCGTGAGGTGTAGTTTTGTAATCAATTATCACGTGGAGAGAAGGAGGTTCTGCAGGTATGAGTGTAGATGATTGTGGCGACTCGTGTACTGGACGTCTTCCCCACCGACCACAAGCGATCGGTGTTTATTTTGCATCGGATGAAGCATGAACACCTTTGTTTCTACTACCGAGGAAGAGAGTCAGGGACCCTGGACGCCGTGACGTCGGGAGGGCTTAGTCCATGCAATAGCGATAGGGCAATAGTAACACAATAGGGATGACTGGGGCAGAGAGACTGGTTCCAGCAAGGCAGGGGATCCGGTCCCTGACTAGGTTACATGACTTATATGCCGTGAAAGGCATTCATGTGGGGGCATGAGAGCCTGATTACAGGTGCTTTCAAGCCACGGGACAATTTCGTCATTTGTGACGGTCCCCGGGTCATTGCGTTATTGTGTGGGTAGCTCCGTGTCTATACATAGTATCCGTTAGAGGACCTGTGACTCAGCAAGATGCCACCCGAGAGGTGCCACAATGCCTTCCCGTTATGAGACAGTGTCGAGGTCAGGGCAGTAGGGGTGCTGTAGGCATCGTTGTGTTGGAGTAGATGGGCATCACCAAGGTCGAGGCAACCGAATGACATAGGCACCACTTGTCACTGGAGCGGTCGGGCACTGTTGAGACTGGAATAGTTGGACGGCGTGAGCATCGTCGTGACTGGAGCGACCAAAGGCCATTGAGCTCGAAATTGTCAGGTGCCGTGGGCACCAGTGGGACTAGAGTTGTTGGTCATCATCCGAGATAGAATGGCCCGATGCTGTCCAGACCCGACAGTTGGATGCTGAGGGCGCCGTCGTGACTAGAGTTGTTGAGCGGTGGGGTGCTGGGGGCACCGATGTGACTGGAGTGGCTGACAGTCAGGAATCGGGGGCACCGTTGTAACTGGGTTATTGAGCGATTGGGTGCCGCGGTCCCCGATGCGACTGGAGTGACAGGTAGTCGGGTGCCGGGGGAACAGTTGTGACTGGGTGACGAGCCCCACTGTGACTGGCAGTCAGAGCCCCCAGAAGAAATTTTTTTTTATAACAAGGGCATTCTTGACTTTTGATAACCCGAATCCCCAGTCAAATCTGGGGAAAACCCCATGGTCAAACCCGGGTAAACCCCCAGTCAAACCCGCCTAAACCCCCTCGGGGGAGGGTTTAGGCGGACCAGCCTTGACCCCTAGGATGGTCCGCCTAAACCCCCTGGGGGAGGGGTTTAGGTCGACCAGCCTAGCCCCCTGGGCTAGTTCGCCTAAACCCCATTGGCCATTCTGGATTAGTTGGCATGAACAGTCGGCTCAAGGCAATAGTGATGTCATTCAAATCAAACCACCGATACCATTCACATTCTGGGTCATCCATTTTTCTCCTTTTCAATAGCCTTAAAGATTCCTGGGCTTTGTAAGTAACTAGCGGGGCTATGTGGCAAGCAAATTGACCTGCATGCACATCTTGATTATCCAGAACTGAAGTAACCATAGTAGTCTGCTCCCCAATCTATTTAGTGTGTCCCTTCACAAAGTGAGTGTAAAGAGACCATGTGAGCGGTCACCTGTCTATCTTGAGAGTGGACGTCATGGTGGCCCATGGTTCTTTTTCATTTTCAACTAATTCTTCTTTACTCGGCCCTTTATATCTGAGGCTGCCTCGTGGGATTAGCTTGTGGTTTTTAATCGGCTTAACTCTAGCTTGGAGATTGGCACCCAAACTCTTGCCAGACCTATACCTCATTATCATCATAATGTTCTAGCCCGGGGTATTCACCATATTCTTCTTCTTTTTCCCCTTTCGAGGTGGGGATGGAGTCGGTGCCGATGTGGAAACTGCATGTTGTGGCCTCAATATATCATGCCGTGGGTCGGCAAGGTCCAACATAGATTATAAAGGCATATTAGATGGCCAAATGGAGGGCACTGATGTTGCTAAATGGATATCAACTATCGATAGAATAGGCACGCTAGTCACTTTGATGACGCGCCCCTTATGTTTGAACTTTATGCATTGATGGTTCATGGAAGGGATGGCATCAAGTGCCTGAATGTATCGACGCCCCAAAATACCATTAAACGTGGGGTCCATGTCCAAAACATGAAAGTTGACTGTGATAGGCAAGGGACCCAGCCCTACCTTTAAGGTAACCATCCCCATGGGTGGCTTCTTTGTGTTATCATATGCTGTTACTGTAATGGGTGAAGGTCGAATTTCACTTTTCGGAATGCCATACATCTTCAAGGTGTTTGGTGGCAAAATATTAATGGATGCACCGGTGTCCACCAAACATTAGCTGACTGCTACTTTATTGATATCAACGGTGATGCATAAAGTAAATTTCCTTGCCGACTTTGGTGCTAACTCATGCTCATAAAAAATAATGGCGGGCTGATCCCCTGCCAGTGTCAAGACTGATGTAATCTGATCAGCTGGAATATCGTCATTAACCATCACCTTCTGAAGATATTGCTTGAGAGCTTCCTAGTGGGTTGGTGACATTCTTATAAGTTCCAAGATGGAAATCCTTGCCGGGATTGTGAGAAAAGTTTTCAAACCTTGAAGGAAAGTTTGACCACTGCCCCAGTTTTGGCTTTGCCTTATGGAGAAGGAGATTTTGAAGTATATATCGATGCTTCAGGAATCAGCTTAGGTTGTGTATTGATGCAACGAGGGAGAGTGATAGCTTATTCCTCCAGGCAGTTGAGGAAGCACGAAGAGAATTACCATGTTCATGACCTGGAGTTAGCAGCTGTTGTGTTTGCCCTAAAGATTTGGAGGCACTACCTATATGGAGAGACTTTTGCGGTGTACTCAGATCATAAGAGCCTAAAGTATTTATTTTCTCAGAAGGAGTTGAACATGAGGCAGAGAAGATGGCTGGAGTACTTAAAGGATTTTGACTTCTCCATTAAATATCATCCCGAAAAAGGTAATGTTGTAGCTAATGCTTTAGGCAGGTGTCGATGGCTAGATTAGCAAGTTTGATGATTCAAGAATGGAAGTTGTTAGAGTAATTTACAAATTTAGATCTTAATATCACAGAAAAGGGAGATCAGGTTATGATTGCTCATGTCTAGCTTCATTTAGAATTACTGGTAGAAATTAAGAAGCTACAGGTTAATGACCCGTTACTAGTTGAAATCAAAGAGCAGATAGCTAGCCGACCAGATTTTGTGTTAGCTAATGATGGCAGATTGTTGTTTCAAGGAAGAACTTGCATCCCTCATTCTACGAAAATGAAGAGGAAGATTCTAGAGAAAGCTCACAAGTCTAAGTATACTATTCATCCTAGAGCTACGAAGATGTATCGAGATTTAAAGAGAACCTTTTGGTGGTCGAACATGAAAAGAGAAGTGGCCGAATTTGTAAGCAGGTGTTTAGTATGTCAACAAGTTAAAGCTGAACATTTTAGGCCTGTTGGGAAGTTAAAGCCCCTTGAAATACCACAATGAAAGTGGGGGAGTGTCGGTATGAATTTTATTATGGGTTTGCCCAGAACTCGTGGCAGCTTTGATGCAATTTGGGTGATCATTGACCGATTAACAAAGTCCGCGCACTTTTTCCTTGTTAAATCAAAGTCGACGGTGGATGTGTTGGCTGCCCTATACATGAAGGAAATAGTGAGGTTGCATGGAGTCCCTGTGTGGCGACCCAGGATTCGAGTACCGGAAAGGAACCGATGCGTCTCGAACCTCGGCCCACCTCCCACGAGCCCGAAGACTCCGAAGGGAAAAAGGGATGGTGTGAGGGTGTGTAAGAAGCTAAAGTAACTGCAGAGATAGCACAATATACAAAACGAAGATCCAATGAAACTATTAATCCTCTTGGGACTTTTCTACAATGGAGACCCACCTTGGAGCTCTCCTTCTCACTTTTTTCTCCTGCTCATTCCCCTCTCTTGCTCTCTGTTCGCCTATCTAGCTTCTGCTTCTCGCGTTTCCCTCTGTTCTTCTATTCTTTGGTGTGTTCTCTTCCTTGTTGTTATTTTTTGCAGAGCTCAAAGATAGGAGGGTTTTATAGGCAAAACAGAGTGTCACAAGGAGGATGGGATAGGTGTCCCTACGTCGACTCACCACCCCGCGGTTCGCGAAGGGCGTACGCCAACTCAGCAGGCAAGAGGGGTGGCGCCGATTTAGTGACAAGGAAAGGGGGCATTGATTCAACAACAAGGAAAGGGGTGCCGACACATATTGTCGAGAGGGGGGTGCTGATCCACCCTAGGTGCACATCAATTCACTTTGGCCGTAAGGGCATAAGGGCATTTTCATAATTTTGTCTTGTTATGTTGGAACTAACCCCGGTGGAAGCTCGACGTTAGGTGCAGCTTGGGGTTTGATGCAGTAGCCTCGGAATGTAGATTTGCAATTCTGAGTGGTTTTCGACACGTGCCGAACCTGTATCGGATTACTCAAGTTTTATCTTGATTCAGCCTTCGACACTGCGATTTGTACTACCAGACCTGCTCTATACATTTGCGAGGCATCTTCATCAAGTGGGCCATCACTCGAAATATTTTCACCAGGATTGGACAGCTTTTCAGCCACTTACAGACCTTCCTAGCACGATGTGTAGTGAGCTCAAGTCACTCGGATTTTCTGTTGACATTGCCTTCGGCACTCTGTTATGAGGGACCAAGGATGCTTCTTCACCTCGGGAGGCTTTCTCACCAGGTGGCGGACCACCGGATATATTTTTGTCCTAATCGGATGAGGTATGGGGTTTGTTCGGCGTGACCGAGTCAATGTCAGTTTGTTGGGTTTTGTTGATTTTGGCAGGTCATACGGCATTACCTGTTTGTTATAGACTTTTCCAGATGTCTCAAGACAATGAATCATGGAGCCTCTGAAATGTGTGTTAGGTGACCTAAGGCTTCAGCAGTCCGAGAGGACCCTTCTTTAAACTTTCTTTAGCTTCTTCACGCCTGGCCCAGAAATTCCAACTCGTACAGCGTGCTTCCCGTGTAGCAATATTTTAGATGTCAACAAATGGCCCCGAACCGCGGGTGTCATGAATGAGGGACAAGCAGTGCGGGACCCACAGATGTGTTTGTTTGTTGACGCCTGGGTATTGGCTGCCTTTATGTCGTCAGCCGGCGATGTAGTTTACATTGGCTTGAAAAATTAGAGCCGGGCCAGCCGAAAATGCCCTGGAGGGCATTACAGTCGAAAGCTAGGATTGGGGACTAGAGTTGGCCAGCTGACCTGTGACGGGATTGCAGCCGATATGCTGGAGCTAGATGCTGGTACTAGGTCTGGGTGACTGGCCCAGGGTCTGGGTAACTGGCCCACAGATGGGCTGTAGCCGAACTGCTGGACTGGCAACCAGCACTAGACCTGAGCGACTGGCCTGGGGAGGCGTTGTAGCCGCGGTATTGGAGCTGGTGACTGGTACTAGAACTGAGCGGCTGGCCTTGTGGAGGCGTTGTAGACGCGATACTAGAGCTAGCGACTGGTACTAGAATTGAGCGGCTGGCCTTGTGGAGGCGTTGTAGCCGTGATACTGGGACTGGCAACTAGTACTGGCACTGAGCGGCTAGCCTGTGGAGGCATTGTAGCCGCGTTGCTGGAACTGGCGACTGGTACTAGAACTGAGTGGCTGGCCTTGTGGAGGCGTTGTAGCCATAGTGCTGGAACTGGGAACTGGTACCGAAACTGAGCGGCTGGCCTACAAAGGCATTGTAGCCGCGATACTAGGACTGGTCGGCCAACCATGGAAGCAGGTAGCTGAGCGTTCAATGCTACAATTGATGTAGGCTAGCCCTTGGGAGCGTAGTGGCCACCGTTGTTGTGGGGTGGTGCGGAGGTTGCCATTGACGAGATGTCGCAGTTGACGGCTTTCATCAGTGAGGAGTAGAGAGGGAGAGAGTTTGTTTTTTGTTTTCTCCTTACCAGCTCTACCGCCCTTGCGGGTTTTCACCGGAGCTGGCCCCCTTTAGCTTTTTTCGGTATGCCCTTGTGAGTTTTCGCACTGAGGGGTCACCCGATTTTGGCTGAGGCGTCCTTCCAAGTTATCACCTCAGCTAGGTTGATGGCAATTTTTGCCCCCAGTGGTCCTGCAATGGGAGACGACTGAGGCCTCCAGGGTATCCCTATTTTTAACCCCATTTTGATTTGTTTTTATTTCAGAGATTATTGTCCGTAGCAGGATGCTGTTAAGGGACGTGTTCAAAAAATGGGGAATGTAAGCAATCAGGCATGGCTTTACCCCCACCCGCGGCTATTGCTAGTTACGGGACTATGGGACCAAGGGATATATCACCTTGGCCAAATGTGACTCGGGGTACTGGACTATGGAATACAGGAGTATATAATGTGATCCACGAGTCTGATCACTCTAACTCTTCTCACTCTAACTTCTTCTCTTTCTCTCTTCCTCTGGGCGCTCTTCTTTTTCTCTTAAGCATGCCTTCTTCTCTCAAACTGGCTCACAGTTCTTCATAGTAGCGACTCTCCTTAGTTCTTTTCTTTTTGCGCACCTTGTCTCAGATGGCGATTAGTTGTATTTATAGTTACTTCAGTAGGACACCGGGAGTGTGGACGGCATGCTCCAGGCCCTTGGCGTCTTCCAGAACACTTGTACCTCTGATACACGTGTCAGAGGACTGTAACCTCGGATCACGTGTCCTTATCATTGGAGGAATGTCTTCAGAAATATCATAAAGTACCTGGCATTCTGTCGAACGGTTAGGCTGATAGGAATGGTTCATTTAAGTATTATGTACTCGAGGCATTATATTAGAAAGTAAAGCTTGCACGAAGACATTTCATCAAACGCATAAACAAGCATGCACGCACTAGACAAATTAGTGCAGGCAGTGTGATAGAGGAGAAAACAGCATGGGGTTTGGAGCTGGAAGATCTGCACGAAGGTTACTGACCTCAGGAAAATGCACGAGGTGTGACAGAAATTTTGTGCAAGAGGTATAACAGTGCCAGCAAGACTCGATGTATGATATTGAGAAAGAAAAACACCACAAGATAAGAAGCGACACGAGGTATGGAAGTGAAGAATCAACACGAAACATGACCTCGTCAATAAAAAATTGCACGAGTTATGAACACTGTTCATACTCGAGGTTCACATGGACAAGCACAGACTATGAAGCTGAAACCTGCATGAGGTATCTCCTCGTCAGTGCAAAACTGCACGAGGTATGAACTTGGAGAAACGACACGGGGTAGGCTTTTCAAAAGTAACTGCTCGAGGTAAGAAAGTTGAAAAACTGCTCGAGATATGAAACTTGAAGAAACAACATGGGGTAGGCTGAAAAATGCACGAGGTAAGTTTTTGACAAAAACAACTCGAGGTAAAGAAAACCTGGAAAGTAGCTCGAGGTGAGAAAATGAGAAAGCTGCACGAAGTATGATCACTGTTCACGCTCGAAGAATATTCGTTTGAAACACAAACCTGCTCGATGTATGTTTTTCGAAAAACTACACGGAGTACGTTTTTCGAATTAAAGAACAGTCATACATATCATGGCCAAAGTTTCCACAATAGAGACATGAAATCTTCTATTTCTTGATACATGATTGTGTTTGATAGTTGAGGGTTTTGCATGCATACAAGATTATAACAAAAAATTAAATTTTTATAAAAACTCACGCACCCTCTCTCTCCTCTCACTTTTCTCTCATCTCTCTCTCTCTTCCTCTCGATTCTCTCTCTCCCTCATACGTTCTCTCTCCTCTCTCCCCCTTTCACTCGATTTGTGGTCCAAACGGACCCTGGTTGACACATGGGAGGTACCGACGGGATGGGCTCGACGCGAGGATCGCGTCGGTACCCTTCATCCCTCGGATCGTAGAGTGTGGATACGCGTGCGAGCGAAAGGACGGTGTGGCCCCCGTCGCCCAATTTGCACCGGTTCGTGATCTTCGCCACGCAAGAGGTAGGGGAACGAACTCCTCGTCTCGCCAGGAGCTCGTTGACGTCACATGCGTCGCCATCCGTCACCATTTTCATCGTTTTTCATACAAATCTCATTTTGAGTAATTTTGGGCTAATTTCTCGATTTGTGTTTCTCTCTCAAGTTCTAGTCCAGACTACCGCTGATCGAAGCGAGGGAGGTACCGTTGGATTGGTCGCGTCGCGAGGATCACGTTGACGCCGATCTTCCCTCGATCCGCGAAGCGTGGAGCGGAGTCAGGCCGGGAGGCGTCACGTCGCCCTCTCACCGGATCGGCATCGAATCGCTGTTTTCGTCGTAGTCCAGGTAGGGGGATGGACTCCTTGCCTCGTTAGGACACCGCCGGTACCACATGCCTCGTGGTCCGACGCCCTCTTCCTCATTTTTCATGCATATTCCCGTTAGTCTATTTTTAGTCCATAGTGCTTGAAATCATCCCCATGGGCATCATCTTTTAATTCTAGTGGCATGCTTAGGTGTTGAATGTTGATATGGCATGGTAGGATAGTTTAGAAATACTTTTCCTCACGTCCCCCGTCGATTTCGGTCGATCGGGAGGGGGTTCGATTTCGAACTCCAGAACCTTGAAACCCAGACGATTTAACACGCCTGCCCCGGTGCGTTATAGTCTTTTGGCGCGCCTGTGTAGGTGCGTTATTTCCCCTTGTGGCGGTCTCCCTTAGGTCCGTTATAGTTGTTGAACGCCCCGGTATGGGTGCGTTATATCATGCATGAAACTGTGGGTTTTCTGTGGATTTTCGAGTTCGGGTGTCTTTAACGCGCCTGTTATGGTGCGTTATAGCCCTCATCGTTCGCGTTGGGTGCCTGTTGACTTTAACACCCCTATCCCCATGCGTTATAGTCCTATAGCGCGCCTGCCCTGGTGCGTTATAGTCCCGGTTGACTGTGGATTTTTATGAGTT
>JANBPO010006196.1:0-17390 GCA_024336825.1 Amorphophallus titanum
TAGTATTGTAAGTCCTTGAAGGATGTTTGTTGGAAATGTTAGATTATGAAATAAAGATTTGATTTTGTCCATTTGTTATTCGTACTCATTATCTGAGTCTCTTGATCGACCCGCTTGTATAATTGTTCACGCCTTGATATTTCCACCTTTTCGGGGCATGACATTGCCTAAGCCCCTAAAGTAATTCCTGACCATATTGGTCATTCCTTCTTTCCCTCATCCTTGATGTAGGACCGGGGATAGCTGTCGACCTCCCACATGCGGGATATAAGCAAGCCGGGCTCGTCCGGTGAGTTGCTGGAATCTTCACCCCACTGTGGGGACATTAGCTTGCCGGGCACAGGCCCTGAAGCTTTCATGGTGTGGAGGGTCCATGACCATCTCTTCCTTCTTAGGGGCCAGGCCCCTTTTATTTCTCACTTCTGCTCCGTCACGTGCACGGCAGCAGCGGACTGGTACATCTTGGTAAGCGCATTGGATCTTTTTAGGGACGCAGACCTGCTTGAACTTCTTCGGCCTAGGGGCCAGCTTCTCTTGGCCATGATGGCTAATTTCTTCCTTCTCAGCTCTCCTCCCAGCGAGGGCCTGGTAGGAGTTTGTGAACAGGTACGGTGGGGATGACCCGGTCTGGGACCACCCGAGCGTTGGATCCATCCAGAAAGACACGAACTCCACAAATCATCATAGACTTGTCTGATTGAGAGGGACATCCAGTGATAGCAACAGTGTTCTTTCGGAAGCCCTTGCGCTGGCATCCTTCGGATCCCTTGGCAGGATTGGGGTGAGCCCCAAGGTGATGTGGTGCACCAGGCAGCTGGCGACTGGAACCAGACTCTTGAGCGAGCCCGCGTAGCATTGAGCTTTCAAAGCCTCGATCTTCTTCACAGCCTCCTCGGCCGGTTCCGAGGACTCCACTTGCAGCATATCAACGAAAGCAACCCCAAGAAGTTGGGGAAGCCTACAGTAGTGGGTAATTTCTTGAAAACAGTGGGCACCGCCAAGTACCCGTGCTCAGCATTGCCGGCGACGATCGCAGGGCCAAAATTAACGCCAGTCAATCCCATTGACATTATTGTTCATTGGCAGACACAAACAAACAACGATCAACAGCCTTTGGGAAGGCCTCGAGCCCACATATCTCGGCAAAGAGATGAAAGGTGACACTAGTCCCACCAGGCGTGCTAGACTTGTTTGATTAAATTAATTAATTAATTTATGATTTATTTATTTATTTGATTTGTTCAGGTCGATCAACCAATTTACCATTGTCAACTAAGATCCTATCTACGTTACAATGGTTTATTGTAGCCGATACAACTAGGGCGTCGTCGTGCGGGATTGTTAACCCTTCCATGTCTTGGTCGGAGAACACCAAGGTGTACTGTTCACTTGCCTATGGGGCTTTAGGGGGCTCAGAGGCCCGACTCACCCACTCTGCATGACGCTTCCTTCCTCGGTTGCTGTCTCCACCTGATGCCGCACCGCCAGTGATGACATTGATGTGGACTCCGCAGGGGATATTATCAATCTCCTCGGGTGCTACGGTGTCCTTTTTGTGCTCGGACACGTACCGAGATAAGTGCCCCTAGTGGACAAGGCGCTCGATCTCATCCTAGAGGTGATGACAATCACTGGTGTGGTGTCCGTGGTCACTGTGGAATAGACAGTGCTTGCGGCGGTTGCGGTGTTTCACCTTCATAGGCTCGGGTTGGCAGAGAAGACCCGAGCCCTTGATGTCTTCGTAAATTTCATAGACGGGGGTGGTCAAGGGAGTGTACTGCTCGTACTTTTGAGAGGGCTCATTAGGGTCTCCATCTCGGTTCCACCTTTTTCCTGGTCCGGAGCCTTGCTCAGACTGTCGCTTCTTGTCCCCCTCCCGGCCCGAGCCTGTCATGCTGCGGAAGGCGGTGAGAACTTCCTCACACTCTGCATGTCATAGGGCCAGGGTCACTAGCTCGGTGAGGGAGGTAGGGAGATGACGAACTAGCTCACACCTCAGGTTCTCGTCGCAGGTGCCCTGGTCAGTGCGGTGATAGCCGAGGCAACATCTAGGCGGGGGATATATAGGGCTTCCGATTTAAATTGGTTAATATAGGCCCAGAGCCTCTCCCCCTGTTCCTGTTTGAGGGCCAATAGACATGCTACTGATCGTGGAGGACAGCTGTCGGTGAAGCCCTCCTTGAATACTCACCCGAACTATCAAAAATCACGGATGCTACCCGGGGAGAGGGCTCGGAACCAAGCCTGAGTGCCTCAGACCAAGGTGGTCACGAACGCTCGGCACTTGATGGCGTCGGATGCCCCATGTAAGGTCATGAGGGCGTCAAAACTATCGTAGTGATCAGCCGGGTCTCCCTGGCCGTCGTATGCCTTGAAGGTCGAAAGTGAGATCCTAGGGGAGATCTTGGCCTTCAAGACATGGTCAAAAAATGGGGATTGCTCTTCGTCCTCGGTGGTAGAGGTCTTCTATTATAGCAACCCTGATTTTTTTGAAGATATAAAAATTTAAATTAAATAGTGAACCAGAGTGAGGCTTCCCTTGCAAGAGCAAGCACAGCAGACTCAGTCTGCAACAGACGCTGCCAAACAGCTTGAACTGAGGGAGACAAATCCCTCAACCTGATCTTGCTACCCACAAGATTAGCACCCTAGCTCTGCTACACCACAAAGCTAGAACCGGAGGACCAATCCTCCCTTCCTCTGACCCAGAGGGAAAATCACGAGTAGCACACCACCACTCACAACCGGAGACACAGTCCCCCTTCCTCTGAAACCTAGAGAGAAAATCACGAGTGACCCAAGTCACTCGCAACTGGAGATAATATCTCCCTTCCTCTAACTCAAAGGGTCACCGGAGACCACTCTCCCTTCTCCTGAAGTCACAGGAGGAAACCCAAACCCAAAATAGAGTATCAGAAAAGTACTATGGAAAAGAACAATAGAAAAAACAAAGGGAAAAACCAAAAATAGATATAGCTCTGAAGAGCATAGTCATTCTGGATTTGATCCACGAACGGACTAAGACTTCAGATCTTTAGTATGAACTAGCTGCACATACTTTATTCTTCTCACGTTCTCCTTTTTTGAATTCTGTCTTTTCTTTTCTCTGCTCACTCACTCGCTCACCTTTCTCTCTCTCAGGTGCTCTCTCTTCTTCTTATCCTTGACGACTGCTTCTCTCCTCTGTATTTTCTTCTTCTTGTTCTTCTTTCTCACTCTGGCTCTTACCTGCTTCTTCTTCGCTGCTCTCTCTTCTTTTCTCTCTTTACTACTCCTCTCTAGCGGCCTCTTCCCTCTCTTTTTTTCTCTCTGGCAAGAAGGCTCCTATTTATAGAACATGGCATCATATTTGCCCTATCCGTGACTCAGAATAGAAGCAGAAGGCTGGTTGGTCCACGTGGGTTTGTAGTACAATCTTCAAGTGTTGGCCTCTTAGGGGACCTGCTACGTGGACATCTCTTTTCACGCCAAAAGACTCCACACGTGGGATGCTCGCAGGCTGCATCTGAGGTGTTTTGGATAAATTCTTCTGATATCCCTCTTTAATGTGGTCACGTGCTCAGCATATGCTCCCTGGGCTCACGTGCCACTTACCTGTCATTCTATATAAGCATGTGCCCATCATTGGCTAACTTGGGATCACGTGTCATCACCTGGTTCAAGCTCCCATGCCTTGAGATTTTACGCTGGCATTTGAGTGTTTAGTCAGGCAATTCATCAAACACTTTGCCATCGTCCTTATAGGCATATGCTTCGACCTTTCTGGCTTGAGTTTGATTCAGAAGAGAGAGAGAAGAGGCAAAGAAGGGAACTGGAAGAATTGCCCCTCTTGCAGATGGGATTGATGGCAGAAAGAATGAAGGTGGGGGAGGGGAGGAGAAGAGGCGAGAATAGGAGAAGGGTGCAATACCTGATGCCCCTATCCGTCCACTTCTACCTTCCTCAATGATAGTGTCAGTGGTCCAGAAGAAGGGAGAAGATATGCCACTACATGTTGAGCCCTCCTTCAAAGTGCCCACCGATTGTTGAGCACTCTTTCAAACTGGAGTAGCAGGAACCTCCCCCCTACCACAGTCTACATCTTCATCCTCTGAAGCGCCCTCCATGTCTCACCAGGACCAACAGCCTAACACTTCATGAAAAGGGAGAACTACAAGGGATGGCCTTAAGTGATGAAGAGAGGAGGAGATGCCCTTCGAGACCTTTTATAGGCCGAAGGGGAGCTATTGCCTTAAATGATTTTCCCCTCGAAGAAACACGAAAGGTAGAAACCCTTTCCTCAAGATAGTTACCTAGTTTCCACCAACACCCCCTAAATGGGAACACGCGAAGTGTCAAGGCATTCAAAGCATGGGAAGATGGACAGGTGCCAGCACCATGCTAATTGCCTGACTAATCGACACGTGAGATTGCCTCAGAGAAAATCATCACCTTCCCAAACAACTATAGATATGGTGGCCCTCCTTCAAACTGCCCGCCGACTGTTGAGCACTCTTTCAAATCAGAGTAGCAGGAACGTCCCCACTAGCACAGTCTGCATCTTCATCCTCTGAAGCACCCTCCATGTCTTACCAGGACCAACAGCCCAACACTTCGCGAAAAGGGAGAACTGTAAGGGATGACCTTAAGTGATGAAGAGAGGAGGAGATACCCTTTGAGACCATTTATACATCGAAGGGGAGCTGTTGCCTTAAATGATTTTCCCCTCAAAGAAATGCGAAAGGCAGAAACCCTTTTCTCAAGGCGGTTACCTAGTTTCCACCAACACCCCCTTAATGGGAACACACAGTGGCAAGGCATTCAAAGCATGGGAAGATGGACCGGTGCCAACACCATGCCAATTGCCTGACCAATCAACATGAGAGATATCCTCAGAGAAAATCACCCCCTTCCCAAACAACTAAAGATATGGTGGCCCTCCTTCAAACTACACACCGACTGTTGAGCACTCTTTCAAACCGGAGTAGCAGGTGGGGCGGGGGGCGGGGGGGGGGGGGGGGGGGGGTGGGGGGGGGTGGGGGGGGGGGGGGGGGGGCGGGGAGTAAATCCTGGCCCCCCACCAACAATATGATGAAGCCATTATTCTGACTGCCAATGTAGTAATGGCAGAAGAAGAAGATGTCTTGCTCGACATCCTACCCGAAGGAGCGCCAAGGGAAATAATAGAAGCTATCCCCAGCACTGCAACTGTGGACCCATTAGTGTTGATGTTACTTCAGAAATACTGGCAGGAGGTAGAATTCCTAAAGAAGTAACTCGTGTAGAAGACAGAGGAAACCTCAGCTTCTAAGCAGCCTGAGATGCAGGCCGAATCATCACGGGGAGCCGTCAACCAGAGTGACTTCCCACCACTTTATACCCTACCCTAGTCGGCAGAGCCAAGCTTGGTGACAACTCAGCAATGCCCATCACAGTCGCTGATGCCACTGGTGCTGCCACAGGTGCACCAGACGCCTCCATTACTGCATCCTCCTCCGTAGGCGACCACCTTGGTCACCCCCTATCTGCAGTCGATGCATTTCTATCCAGAGCCGATTGATCCAATCGTCATGAATAAGATGATGGTGGAGAGGATGATCGAGCTGAAGCTTGCTGAACAAAGTGAAGGTGACTACGTCACATTTGATGCCTATAGGGTGCCATACCCACTACATCATGCTGCAAAGTGGCTCCCTCCTGGAATTAGTAAATTGCCAAAATTTGACAAGTTAAATGGGAAGGGATCCCCGATGGAGCATGTCACTTACTATATGACCATCATGGGTGATCTGGCCATCGACGAGTCATATCTGCTGAAATTTTTCAGGTCCTCACTAACGGGGCTTGCTTTTTAATAGTACTCTAGCCCCCTGGCCGAATCGATCAGCAACTGGCCGGATATGCATAAGAAATGTAGAGAAAGATTTCATGTCACCGAAAGGGAGGTCATGGTGGCTGAACTCTATTCGACAAGGCAGAGGGTGGATGAGACACCCGTTGATTACATTAAGAGGTAGAGAAATCTCAGAATGAGATGCAAGTGGCCCCCACACCAGGTGGATGCTGTGCAAATATGTAAATAGAACCTTAAGAGAGAGGTACTAAAAAAGATGATTGGGATGGAAATCTGGTCATTTGACTGTTTGAACAATGTGGTGGCCGAGGTAGAAGCCTTCTTGGTGAGACCTGTCCCGACATCAGCTACTGCCACTACACAAAAAGGCAAGGCAGCAGAATGGTGTCAAGCGCCTAAAGAAGCAAACGCGCTTGATATCAAGGCGTTTGAACAGCAGAAGGATAAGGGCAAGAAGGCAGTTGCCCGTTGACTGCAGAAAGATGGAGTACCTCGAGATCCATGTTGTCGGAGGTTTACGGTTCTATTTTAATCCTCTGGAATTCCTCAGAACTGTTGCAGGTATGGTAGAGAGAAGAGAGAGAGATCTTCAATGGAGTCGATACGGTAATGTGCGAGCACTTGCCTTTTTTAGCTCGGCACGGTCAATCTCTCTCTTCTCTTCTTTGTAGTTCATTTGCTCACCCTCTCTACTGCCTTCTGCTCGACACTGCTATGGTGGCTTGGACTGCTACAGTGTTGCTACAGTGCTTGTACTACTGCAGTACTCAGACTGCTACAGTACCTCAGAGTGCTATAGTTGCTCGGATTCGCTATAGTAGCTCAGTCTTCTCCAACTTAAGCTCATACTGCTATAGTAGCTCGGATTGCTACAGCAGCTCGGATTGCTACAGTGCTTGGGTCGTTATACTGCTCGGATTGCTACAGTGCTTAGAGTACTACAGTACTCAGACTACTACAGTAGCTCAGAGTGCTATAGTTACTCGGATTTGCTACAGTAGCTCGATCTTCTCCAACTTAAGCTCAGTCTGCTACAGTAGCTCGGATTGCTACAGTAGCTCTGCCAGACTTCTTCAGAAGCTCGGATTGTTACAATGCTTGGGTTTCTTCAGAAGCTCAGACTACTACAGTATCTCGGCATACTACAATGCTCGGACTTCTTCAGAGGCTCAGACTTGCTACAATAGCTCGGTTTGCTATAGTGCTCGGTGTGCTATAGTAGCTCGATTTGCTACAGTGCTCGGAGTGCTATAGTAGCTCGGCCTGTAGGACTGGCTCACTGCATTGATGCCATGAGTGTTGCAGACACCAGACAGAACCTTGTTAAAAAGGTGTTGACTCCTAGTGTCGACATTCTTCCTCTGGTTGTACCCAGATAGAACCTTGATAATTAAGAGTTGACGCCTGGTGTTAACTCTTTTCCTCTGGATTTCAGAAGTATGCTGATCTTGAGAACTTGATATTCTGCCTTCAGGGAAATTTTTCATTTGTACTTAGCTTCACACCAGTCATCAGAATGCTTGACAATGAATTGAATTGATGTATCTTAGACATGTTCATTGGGCTTCATCTCTTGTAATTTCTGGGTACTCCATCTAGACCTCGAAATCTGTGTATTTGGACACTTGCGGTACCTATTTCCTCTCTCTGGATGGCCCACTTGATCTGACAGAGAATTGGCTTGAAATGCTTCTGGGAGGATAGAGGTAGACCTTCTTCTTCATTGATTCTATCTTGAGAGTCCTAAGGGTTTTGGACTCTGTTTCTGGGCGTTTTTGGCTCCAGGGCCTCTTTCTAAGGACCATATCTTCTAGAATTCTCCACCAAATCGAGTCCCGTTTGTTTCTATCTCTTTCCCTTTATATTATCTCGAGTTTGGGATATAAAACTAGAATTTTGGTAGAGTATTTTACTTGGAAACGTGGAGGAAACTTCTGGGTTTATGTAGTCCTAGTTCAACAAACTCTGCCAGATTAGGCTCCGGGGTCTCCTTCTAAGGGCCATATCTTCTAGAATTATCCACCAAATTGAGTTCCACTTGTTCCTACCTCTTATCCTTTATATTATCTCGAGGTTTATCCACAGATCTCGAGATTTGGTGGACTCGAGTCTCTAAAAATGTGGGGGAACTTTCTAGGTTTTCTACAGTTTCTATATAAATAGCCCTGTGCAGACCTTGCGACAGGGGCGCATTTCAGAGGCGACGGCGAAGCCATGCCGAAGTATCTTCATCCTCCTTCGCCCTAGCCTGAAGAGGAAAGTATTAAATTCATTTTGGTTCTATTTTGGATTCATTTCATCATCATTTACCCTATTTTTGTTGCCCCTACTTTTGGCAAATCATCACAGTTTGCTGATTTTCTGCTACAACTTTGCAACGGGGGCATGTTCATTAAGCCGGAGCGGAGTCATGCTTCATCCTCTTCGTCCTCCTTCCAATCCATATTGAAGAGGAGAGTATTAACTTCATGTTGATCATATATGTACCTTATTTCCCACATCTTTCCCCCATTGTCTAAGCCCAAACGTTTGAGGTTTCACCACTCTGTTCTGCACTTTTCTGAAACCCAGATTTCTAGCGACGGGGGCACGTTTGCGTCGCCGGAGTGAAACCATGGTGCACTACTGATCCATCCTTACAACTCCAGGCTCTTAAGGGAAGTATAATCTTTGTTGTTCTCCATTCTGGGTTCGTTATGTTGTCATCTTCATGCATATCTTCCTCCATTCTTCTTGCACTTTCATTCTGTTTTCACAGTATTCTGTCATATTCTGCACCCCTTTGTTTTCGTGTATTTTCCACCCCATGTTTAACCAATGTCTTAGCAGTTTTGAACCCTTATTTTCATCCTAGTTTTACTACCATATTTTCATCTTTCCATATCATCATTTCCCTCCCTTTTTGGTGTCTTATTCTACAAGATATTCATCATTCTTTGGGTCCATTTTGTGCTCTGTTCAGTATTTTCTGCACTATCTGTGTTTTTCTCCAGCTGACTCTGATCGGTAACAACTGAGCCATCTTCGTCAGCCTATCCACAAGCAACTGATTGCTATCATGCCCACTCGGAGTCCTCGGCAATCCCACCACAAAATCTGTGGTCACGTGGTCCCATTTTCGTGCGGGAACCTCCAAAGGTTGAAGCGTACCACCTGATTGCTGGTGTTCTGCCTTCACCTACTGACAGATCAGGCTCCTGGTCATGAACTCGACAATATCTCTCTTCATACCAGGCCACCAGAACTGTCTCCGCAAGTTCCGATACATCTTCATCGCACTCGGGTGTACAGTGTACCTGCTCCCATGAGCCTCTCGTAACACCACACGCCTCACCTGCTCCTCGGTTGGGACGTATAGCCTACCTCGAAATCTAACAGCACTGTCCTTGCCGAGCTCCACATCTGTCATAGCCAAAATTCGGGGCAACTCAGGGTCTGCATGCTGAGCCTCTGTCACCCAACGATGGATGGCCGGGGTGACAGTCAAACTCGCAAGCACCGCTGACCCTAGCTCTTGGGGAACTTTGAGCCTGAATGTCACTTCTGGCACTTGTTCCCAAAGCCTCCACTTCCTCAACATCATCTCACTGACCACGACCTTGAGACTCAAAGCATCAGCAATGACATTCATCCTGACCGGCTGATAAGACAGGGTGAAGTCATAATCCTTCATATACTTCATCCATAGCCTCTACCTGAGGTTAAGGTCCTTCTGAGTGAACACATACCTCAAACTCTGATGGTTAGTGAATACCTTGAACTTCTCACAGTATAGATAATACCTCCAGATCTTCAACGCGAAGATCACAGCCGCCAACTCAAGGTCATGGGTAGGGTAGTTCTCCTCATGTGGCTTCAACTGCCGCGACGCAAAAGCCACAACCATGTCATGTTGCATCAACACAGCACCCAGACCAACCCTGGAAGCATCTGTACACACCATGAAACCGCCCGATCCAGAAGGCAAAACCAACACCGGTGCTGAGTGGCTTAGGCCTCACGCCTCCGCCAAGATCATTGGCTTCGACAGGATGTCGAGTCAACACCTGATCTATATTCTCCCCTTGGCTTAGGCCTCAAGCCTCTGCCAGGTTCGTTGTCTTCGACAGGACGTCGAGCCAACATCCATATTCTATATTCTGCCCTTGGCCTATGGCCTCACACCTTTGTCAAGTTAGTTGACTTTGGCAAGTCTGTCAAGTCAACAGTCATATTCTGCCCTGGCCCAGACCCATTGTCTCTTCCAGATGCCATAATCCTTTCAAAGTATTTTTCCATGGTAGCCTCCCACTTTAGATAGGCACTAGTGCTCGATCCGTCAAAGTGAATGTCCTTATCTAAAATGATGTCCAAGAGTGGTGGATCGATCAGACCCTTGCGGAGGGTCGAGTGGGGCGGATATGACCAAAGAGAGGTAGCCATGTTATTGAATCACATCAACAGCATGATTCCTCTCTCTCTCTCTCTCTCTCTATTTTCTAGTGAGAGAAGCTCCGATTTCTCCTTCCCGCCTTCGTCCTTCTTTCTCTTCCTAGAGCAGGTTTCCTCCCCTCCGGCCATGGCTGGCGCGGCGGGGGAGGCCCAGATCCAACACCTCGGCGAGGGAGTTGGTGTCCCTCCGGTTGCTGCAGGCGAAGCTCCTCGGAAATCGTATGCTCAAACCCTCCTGGACTCCGTTCGTCGCCCACGGATCCCTATCCAGGCGAAGGCTCCGGCTTTCACAGACCAGGGCGAACCTGCAGTCTTTTTCTCGCAGGAAGAAATCCAGGTATCATGTATTCCTCTCCAAAACGCGATCATCGCGAAATGTTCTTATGGTCGTCCCTCCATTCCGGACATCAAAGTTTGCCTTTCTCAGCACTTCAAGCTCAGCCCTGATTTTATAGTCAGCCGCATGAACGCTCGACACATTCTAATCCGTTTGGGAAGCAAAGAAGATTTTCTGAATATTCTTCTTCAGAAAAGCCTCTATATCAAAGGATTCATGTTCAGATTTTTTAGATGGACACATGACTTCAATTTTGATGCGGATCCGCCAACAATCCCTGTCTGGATTGGCTTTCCTTCATTGCCAGCAAATTTCTACCATGAAGATATGCTTAGATCTATAGCAGGTAATATCGGCCAGGTGTTGAGGATCCACGACTCCACAGCTGCTATGTCTAATACATCAGAGGCTCTGGTTTGTGTTGAAGTGAATTTAGAAGCTCAGAGGAAAAATAGGGTATGGATAGGCATGGACAACGGGGGTTTCTGGCAGCCGATCAATTATCACAGAGTGCCATCCCTTTGCTCTTATTGCCACAAGATTGGGCACTCGGAAACTACCTGTAAGAAAAAGGAAAGTAAAACAGTTGCTCGGCAGCGAACACAGGGATCCAATAATTCTTCTGGAGTCTTAAGAGCTCCTCATCAGGAGTATAAGCCACGGAACCGAATTAATTCAGACATCAAAGCTAAGGCAGTAGATGCTGTCAGATCCTCTGACCAGACAGTGACTTTGTCTGCTTCAACTTCGGCAGAAGGGACCTTCACTGAAAATCAAGACTCTGGTGGGGAGCGTAGCTCGGACATCCCAGGCTGCCATTTGGTCCCTGTGCTAACATCTGCTTTGCTTATGAAAGAGACTCAACAAGGTCCTCCCCTAGCTGTCTGCTTTAATGGCCCAGCACATTTGGATTCTAATTCTCAGAATAGAATGGAAGGAGGTCATGAACCTGAAGGGACATCTTCAATTCGGTTCAATAATGAGGATTTGCAGATTCCTCATCTCTCTCAACCAGCCCGCATAGTTAGCAAATCGGATGTTATCTCTAATATTTCGGCTGCAGAGAACTCCAGGATGTTTAGCCAAATTAACAATAACTTCAAACATCAGCCCCCGGATCCAAAAGCGAATGAGGTCTCTCTTCTTCCTGGAGTCCTCTTTAGCGACGCCCGACTGACTAGAGCCAAAGCTAAGGCCTTGGCCACCCACTCTCTTTCACTTGTTACACATGATTGATTCTGCCCTGATATGGAATGTTCGGGGAATTGGGAATAAGGCTACAGTTAATCGCCTGGCTGAGCATATAAAAGCTCATAATGTCAAAATTGTTGCCATATCAGAACCTCACATAAATTTTTCTCGTGCTCAGAGGATAGCCAATAGAATAAATTTACCAATTGTTCATGGTAATGATGGGGTTTTTTCAAACATCTGGTTATTTCATAATCTAGGCATTGAGTTGGAAGTCATAGAGCTTCACCCTCAGTATATAACAGCTGCCCTAACAGAAAACAATGCGGTTACCCTATTCTTTACTGTTATATATGCATCCTGCAAAATAAGCCTGCATCGAGAAATGTTTGATTCTTTGATGAATTTTAGTAAAAGGGTCTCTGTTGCTTGGATAGTTGGAGGAGACTTCAATTGTATTACTTCTCCGGAGGAAAAAATTGGCGGCAAGTTGACGTCTTCAACTGCAATGTCAGATTTCCAAGGTTTCATAGCTGCTATTGGTCTAATTGATGCTGGTTTTTCAGGTTCTAAATTTACTTGGTCCAATAACCAAACGGGGTCTACTCATATTAGAGCTCGGTTAGACAGAGTTCTACATAATGCCCTGTGGCTTAATACTAATTACACCTTATCAGTGAAACACCTTGTCAGGGGTCCATCGGACCATGCTCCCCTTTTGTTATCCACTAGTACTCCACCTCACCCCCCGGGGAGGTTTACATACCAGCAGATGTGGCACTCTCACTCAGGATTCCTAGACTTGGTGAAAGAACAGTGGAACAGCCATTCTCAGGAGAACATTCATCCCTTTCATACTCTCCAGAAAAAGTTACAGAAGCTAAAAGCAGCCTTAAGGGTTTGGAACAAAGAGATTTTTGGAAATATTCATCAGCTTAAGGTGGAATTTGAAGATAAAGTTGAGCAGGCTCAGAACAAATATGATGGAAACCCCAATGCAGAAAATAGAATGCATCTTAATGAGGCAAATGCTAAATTAAGATCTATCTTGTCAAGAGAGGAAACATTTTGGTATCAGAAGTCCAGAATCCAATGGATCAAAAGTGGGGATAGAAACACACAATTCTTCCACCATTACACCAAAATCAAGAGACAGATGAATTTTGTTCAGAGATTAAAAATAAACAGCCAGTGGGAGGAAGATCAGGATGTGCTATTAAATGGGGCTGTTGATTTCTTCAAATCCCTTCTTACATCTGAAAATCATATTCTTGATGGGGATCTATTTTCGGTCATTCCCCATCTGATAACTGATGACCAGAATACACTATTGTGCTCTGTCCCATCTCCTGAAGAAGTCAAGAATTCTGTCTTCTCCTTATCAGGCAATAGCTCACCTGGTCCTGATGGTTTCACAGGGGATTTCTTCACTCACTGCTGGGACATTATCAGTGTGGATGTGGTCAAAGCCATTCAAGGTTTCTTCCAAGGATGGGGTCTCCCCCAAGGAGTTACCTCTACTTTCTTGTGTATGATTCCCAAGGTTAAAAATCCCACCTCCTATGCAGATTTCAGGCCTATTAGTCTTTGCAATTTTACAAATAAGATAGTCTCCAAAATCTTAAGTGACAGATTAAGACCCATTCTACCATTGATTATCTCCCAAGAGCAAAGTGGGTTCATCAAAGGTAGACAGATTACTGATAATTTCCTTTTGGCAAAAGAACTTCTCATGGAACTAGATAGACCAGTGAGGGGACATAACATTCTCATAAAACTTGATATGGCCAAAGCATATGACCGCATTGAGTGGGATTTTTTTATATCCCCCCATAAAAATTCCTGCAAATCCCCAATTTCTGTCTGTCCATAGTGTTCTAGACCGGACCCCTGTCCACTCTAAATTCCACCAAAATTTCATACCTCCATAAAAGCCTACATAAAAAATATCCATGTTCTCCTGAATTCCATATCTAAAACTTTCATGAAGACCACTCCACCCAGATCCGCCCTTAACCACCTGGTCAACCCCTGTTCTCAGGAAATCCCATGTTCTGTCCTGTCAATCCCCATCCAGTGGATCAGCAGCTTCTAAAATCTCTCACGGCCAGCACTGAAGATTCAAAATTATTTCTCCCACCTGGGGTCGAAGTATTTTGAAAGAGATTTCCAACGCCACTAATATCGCGTCGATCCGACATCGACACTGGTCGCAGTAACATTTTTCGCCGGGTCACACGCTACCAAATAGCAGCTCTGGTTCGTGGACGACACCCGGTGAACATCCCCGGAGCGACCGCCTCGCCTCCCGTGAAGTCGAGCAGCATGCCTCCACCCTCGGGACCACCCAATCAGGAACCTTCAACACTGCAGCAACCTCCCGACTTCCCCGAACCGCCAGCCAGGATGTGGGCCCCACGAGGGCGCTTGCTTGCCTAGTCAAAGCGGCCCCGAGTGCTGCCCGTCAACCCGATCGCGTCACTCCCGACTTCCGTGTGTAGCCCGTTATTTCCCTGCGTGGCATGGGCAGAAATCAATACTTCTGTAATAATAGTTAATTGATGTACTGAGAGTACGGGTTCGGCCGGGATCGTCTTCCCCACGCCCGGCTCGTGGAGGTACACCCGCACCCCATTTTAGTTAGTTAATTACTTATCTAGTATAGTTCTTGACGCCGCTACTAGTGAGAGTGACAGGATGCCTAGCTTGCTATTTCAATCACCGCTATGAGTTATGAGTGTGAAAGCCATCTAGTGACTCGTTTCGAGCACGAATGTGAGCCGACCACCCAAGACTCAACGCCGGTTTCTCAACCATGCAGATCGACCTGTTTCCCTCGCCGAGGACGACCGTGAGTGAGTGCTTCTTATTTTGGGACATCTTTGTCCCTTCGGGAACCACGTTAGGTGATGACCTGGTCGTATAGTTGCTGGTTGCGTCGTCTAGTGAGTTGCGTCATGTCGTCTAGGTCATAGGATCATGTCCGCATATCGAGTCTCATAGTCGTCTCGCATCAAAATGGTATCAGAGCCGGTTTGAGTCTAGGGTAGTCATTTTTCAAAAAAAAAAGGGTATTTTGCCGAGGATGAAAGGGTTATGTTGGCTTCTTATCAACTTCAAGGTACTGCACGCACGTGGTGGACCACGGAGTGGGAAGTTGCCTTCCGTTCCCGTCTGCTTGGACAGATCACATGGGCAGAGTTCGTTGCTGCATTTGAACGCGTCTACACTCCAGCCTGCCTAAAGTTAGCCAAGATGTACCAATTTTTGGAGCTAACGCAGGGTAAGATGTCTGTGCTGTAATATCGAGATAAGTTCATTGAGTTGGGCCAGTATGCACCCCACATCTTTACCGATGAGACTGTGAGGACTCAACAGTTTCTGCACGGACTGAAAGAGGAATTGAGCCTGCGGCTATTCGCTACCCGTGTAACTGAGTTGGATTGTGCATATCAAGCCGCCGTCGCGCTAGAGCTAGAGTTGGCGAGGACTCGAGGACTCCCTCAGACTGGGATGGTTCCGTCGGCCATGCAGCATCAGTCGCCCCACCAGTCGTCTGTTCCAGGAGCTTCCTCCACTTTCTCTCCTGCCGATGGTGCTTCCTTCTCACAATCTCAGAGTATGGGATTCCGATTTAAGCAGAAGAAAAAGAGGTTCGATCAGTCGGCATTTTCTGATCCGAGTCAGTAGTCCGTTTCCTCTGTTCGACCACGTCAGGATTTTGTTGCTTTCCAGTCGAGGTTGTGTTCTAGGTGTGGTGGCAGTCATCCGGGTGTGCCGTGCTCTTTACCGGTTGTCTGCTATCGCTGCGATCAGCTGGGGCACATCTCCCGAAACTATCCGTTGAGGCCGCAGACGGTGCAGTTCTCACAGACTTCTGAGTCGCAGAAGTCGCAGTTTCGTCTTCCTCCGCTGCCTCAACCTCAATCGTTCCATCTACCTGTTCCTGCTCCTTCTCAGCAGTCGCCTGCAGCTAGCCGTCCACCGAGACCATAGTTACTCACATCACTCGTGCGGAAGCGTTGGCGTCTAATCTGATCGAAGGTATGGTTTCAATTTATGAGCGCTCAGCGCGTGTTCTTTTCGATTCAGGTGCAACCCATTCTTTTATCTCCGAGAATTTTATTGCTCATATCGAAAAGTCGGTGAATGAAGTTTCCTGTGAGATGCTCATGGAGTTGCCGTCTGGCGATTACATGTCCACTCCTCTGTGCCTGAAAAATTTTCCGGTTATGGTCAGTGGTCAGAAACTGCCAGCGAGGCTTTATGCATTACAGTTGCCTGACTGCGACGCGATTCTAGGTATGGATTGGCTGGAACTTTATGGCGCCATGGTTGGGTGGGTCCTTTGTCTTCCGTGCCGCATCCTCCGCTCATGGCTTCGGTTGTATAGACGTGGTGTTCCGGCCCCCTCCAACTACTATGGCCGGTGCCGGGACTGCTCCTTCAGGCTCTGGGCCCCTAGTAGTCCCTCCTTCTCTCAGTGGGGGTCCCTCTGGTGGCGCCTTCAGCTCTCCAGCTACTCCTCCCACCTCAGGTGGTCGACACATTATTGCCTCCTTCCTTACGCCACCTCCTGCGGTAGGCTCTGCACCCGACACCTCCTACCGTGTAGCCCCCCTCCACTGGCGTCTCCCCGCCCTCTGCCGCCTTGTTGGCATTTCTTCCCTTGACCTCTGGTCTGCTATCGATGCCGGCCGCTGTCGCCTGTGGCCCTAAGCCACCTCCTGCCTCTGCTTCCCTCTAGCCTCCTGCGTTTGTGGCTTCACCTCAGGTGCCAGTGGGTGCCCTTAGGGTGTCTTCTGCCTCTGCTGCTACCCCAGGTGGCCTTGTCTCTAGCTCCGCAGTGACTCTTGTCATCTTTGGTGAAGGCGCTCCCTCCTCAGTGCTCCCTGGTCCTGCTACAGGTGGCTTTGCTTCGGTGGACCCCATTGCCTCTTTGCATGACCTGCGTAGGGAGGTTGTTGCCCCGCCATCCTCGGCTGATGCCCGGACGTCTTCCTCCTCTGTCGGTGCCCTACCCTCACCCTCTAGCCCTGGCCCTTCTCCTCCTACTCCATCCGTGTCTATCATGGTAGTAGGCCACGCCACGTTGTCCTCCTCCCCTCCTTTTGGCACTAGTCGCCTCCCTCCGCCCTCTGTAGCTACTGGCGGTGCTCCCTCGTCTCTTGCTGGGCCTCTGCCTATGTTGCCGATGGCAGGTGGCCGTGCCGGTCCTGCATCTTCCTTGGCCACACTTTGAACCTCTTTTTGGGTTTTGGTTTGTTACCTCCTTTGTAATTTGTGAATTCTGTAGCAGCAACGATAGCTAGCTTATCGTGTGGGCCTAGTGCTTTTCTCAGTGTTTGTTTATTTTTTTAGGGCAGGTTTCTCATTTTCTTTACCCTATTCTGAAAAAGTTTAAATGTTGTATTTGATGTAGGATCTACTTCCTTTCATGCATAGAGGTCCACAGGAGTAGCGTTTGGTTCTTTCTCATAAGCATCCAAGGTTTTTATGACGACCCGGATCCTAGATACCCGATATACCCGATAGGACTACCGAGTAGACCTGATACCACTTGGAACCCGTGAAGCCTCCCAAGAGCTGTAAAGCTCC
>JANBPO010006198.1:0-18650 GCA_024336825.1 Amorphophallus titanum
TTGCTAGGGACGAGCAGTGAGCTTGTGTTGAGTTGGTCGCGTCTTTGTTGGTCGTGTCTTCAATTTGGTCGCATCATCACCTAGAGTCCCAGGTCCACATCAAATTAGTATCGACTCGCATCCCATCCCACATCATTTGTCCTGTGTCTACTTATGTGTGAATTATGTTAATTCTGAACCTGATCTGCTCTTATTTCGACAGTGACCTAGCTTTGGACCCAGTTTTTGAGTTGGAGACCGTTGTGTACCATGTTCGGCATGCTGTGTTTGACTGTTGTTGTGCTGTGAAGGTTCAGTAATCATTTCTGGACACGAGGATGAGCTGAGATAGGTGTTCTTTATGGCTTGTGCTGTGACTCTTAGTATGATAGTTTGCACTATAGTGACTTGTGATCGACTGTTAGTAGGATCGGTACTCAGGTCGTGGTACATTACAGTTCGTGGGTTGCGATGGTGCCTAGAAGAGTGCTGAGATGCAGATGCCCAGTTGTCTCTTTTGCATGTGTGTGTTGTGTAGAGTGCGCAGCGGAAGCGTGTTGGCTTATAGCCCATTGGTTGAGGATCGTTGGTTGGAAGATTCTGGCCAGCTGAGAGGATCGTTTCCTCGGTGTGTCTTCATCTTGACTATATGTGTCTTGATGTTGTTGGTTGCCATCCCATTGCTTATGGCATTGTGGTTGTTGGCACTGGCAGTTTTGAGAATTGGGGAAATCTGTTGGCAGATATGCTGATTGAGGACCCTTTCATTCTCTACGTTTCTTGGAAGTTGTGCTCTCGAGACGTGATCATGGTCCTAGAGATGCATTTTTTTGAGAGTTGTTGTGGGTCCTTGTTGGTAATCTGTGCGTGGCTAGTCTCTTTTTAGCCGTGCATTCAGCTGTAATTGTGCCTTGATGTGACCTAGCTTATAGTTGTGTCCCATGTTTCTGTGTTAAGAATAGAGCTGGGGATTTGCTGGTGTTGTTGAGGCTATTTATTAGTTTGTTGGTTGTGTTCAGCCTGGGAAAAGTTTCCTGTGAGTCTGAATTTGGCATTGTGTGGACCGTGATCTTGTCGATTAGTTGTGCTGTACTCTTCTGTCGTGGTAGAGTTAGCATGCGACTCGAATCGGATGTAATGTCTGAGTAAGGACTGACTCAATTATGTTTGTGGTCCAGTGCTGTCATTGGTGTTTTGTGTGCCAATTTCATTTGTTCATTATGGCGTGGAAGTTGATGGTTTGAGCAGTCAGCTGAGATGTTTGTCTTCCCTCGTGATAGCAAGAATTTGGGGTGGGAGTATGATAGTAATTAAATTTTATGAAGGGTGATTAGGGTTTAATTGATAATTAAGTCTTAATTAGTTCCTTAAAATTGTGGCTTTTGTCTAATTAGGTTTACTTAGGCTCAATTGAAGCTCAATTAATCTTCATTGGAGAATTTAGGGTGGGAGCATAGTGGTAATTAAATTTTATGAATTGTGATTTAGGTTTAATTGATAATTAAGCCCTAATTAGTTCCTTAAAAATGAGGTTTTTGTCTAATTAGGTTTACTTAGGCTCAATTGAAACTCAATTAAGTTTCATTGAAGAATTTGAAGCTCAATTATGTTGAATTGCATTTTTTTCATTGTACTTATAACTATTTATCTTTGATTGTCTTAATGCAGCATCATGCCTAGAGGTGAATAAAGTCAGAAGCAGCAAGGACAGGAGGATCCGAGGTGGGCCCACCACTCCTTAGTTGACGGTGAGAGAAGAAAAATGAAATGCAATTATTGAGGTAAAGAGATACATGGCGGAATTACTAGAAGAAAGTAACATTTGGCAGGGATAAGAGAAGAGGTGAGACAATGTGACAGATGCCCCCGAGAGGTCCGAGAAGAAATGCGTCGGTGCCTTCTGGGCAAGAAAGAGAGGATGTAACAAAGGGCTAAAGATCAAGCTGAAATTGCTGAGGAGATTTCGGGCAGAAGGGGAAGGAGGAATGATGATGATGAGGAAGGCACTGAGGATTCAAATCCAGAGTTGACTGAAACAATAGAGCGTGAACAAGCCGCTCGAAGGAAAGGAAAATCACTGATAGGTTCAGAGACATGTTTCGGTATAGCTGGTGTAGCATGAGCTACATGACGTCCTGACACTGGTGCAGCCCCGTAGAGAGGAGGCCCCATGGACAGCTATCTGCACAGAAAGCAAAGTGCTACACAACCTAAAATCAAGCAAGCATTGAGAAGGGTAAAAAAATCAGCAGAAGTTGCAGGGCATGCATTTAAAAGTATTTGCAAATGATTTTTCCATGCAGGTGTCCCTGCACATGCAGTTGAAAGCGAATATTTCCAACCTATGCTAGATGTCATAGCAGATGCTGGCCCTTGCTTGAAGGCCCTGTCACGTCGAGACATATACGGGCGTGGCCTTGAGGGAGAGGTTGAGGAGCTCCATCAGTGGGTTGAAAGCTTCAAGCATATATGGATGGAGAGAGGATGCACCATCATGTGTGATGGCTGGACTGGTACCACGAAGAAGTCCATGATTAACTTGGGAATAAATGTGAATGATACCTTCCATCAGCCCATTATCCTTGGGTGCTTCTTCATCATCTATAATAGTGTTAAGATGAGCTTGTCACTTGCGTCCACTGTTGGAGGATTGATCATTCATGAGGGGGCAATCAGGCATGCAGTGCTTCCTACTTCCACATTGCAAACAAGCACCAAGATGCTTCCATCAATCTTTGGCCGCGTGACCAAATTTCTCACAGAATGTGCAAGTCGTCATGACATGCTTATCTTCTTCTTTAACCTTCTTGTTCTTGTGGTAGTCACTACCACTCCCATTACGGGATCTCTTCTTACTATCACGGGATTTGTATGATTCCGTAACGCTGAACTTCCCTTCTTTTCTTCCTCGCCGGTCAGACTTTTGGCTTGGCTCCTCCCCTCTGCCATTGAGTTTCTTGACATTTTCTAAGGTCCTTTCGCATAGATATGCCCATTGGACCATTTCTGCATAGGTGCAGATATTTTGAGACCCAATTTGTTGAATAAAGTTGGGCCTTAAACCGTCCATAAATCAATTAACTTTCAATAAATCAGTACTAACCAAGTGGGGAGCATATGGTGCTAGCCTAGAAAACTGGAGTTCATACTCCGCCACTGACATCATGTCTTGACTTAAAGAATTGAACTCCATAGCCTTTTGCTCCTTGACGTGCTCGGAGACGTATCTGGCTCGAAAAAGTGTGAGGAAGCCCTCCTAAGTATGTGGTGCATCTGTAGGTGGTGTAGGAATAGACTTCCACCATGTACGTGCATCTTTATTGAGTTGGAAAGTGGCAAGATGAATCTTCTCTTGGTCGGCACATTGCATGACCTTGAATATGCAGTACATCTCATCGATCTAGTTCTCAGCTTCATCTGGGTTCGAAGAACCAAAAAATTACAGAGGATTTAGACTCCCGAAGTTGCGGTGCAGATCACCAGCTCTTGCCCCTGTACTGGCTTCGGCCATATTTTGCAAGGCCTGGGTGAGACCCACAATAGTTTGTTGCATTCCATCCCAATCGACATGGTGAGCCATTGTAAGACTGAGATACCTAAGAAGAAGGAATAAATTGGTTAATTCTAATGGTATTGCTGGCGTTAATTCGAGAGACATTTCTAATTACTGTCTCATCTCGGGTTTCTACCCAATTCCCACATGGGTTAGGAATTTCTTTCCAAGTATTCATAGGTATGGGCCCTTAACCTTGGGCTTATCCCTAGGACTTTCTTAGGCCTAGGCTATGATACCACTTTAATGTGTACTTAAAGGGTCGACATTGTGGGCTTGTTGACCTTAAAAGGGTCGATGCTGGGGGCTGGTTGGGGTCGCATTATTTCTTAAATTGGTGACTTTACGAGCGTCGTTAGTTTGTCAAGGGACGCCTGTTAGAGTGGCGTTATTTCTTAATTTGATGACTCTCATTAAGTCGTTATTTAAATTTTTGTCAAGATTTTTAAAATTTCTAAAATTTAGGGTTGCTACACAAACCACAAGTGCTCAATTATGAATCAGGTAACAAAATGTCATTTCTATATATATATATATATGTCAAAATGAGTACAAGTGTGTGGAGGGTGGAGGAGTACAAACTATCTCTCTCTAACTCTCGCCTCCACCCTCCTCTCTCTGCCTATCTCTCTCCTCCCCTATCGCCCCTACGGTGAGCCCGTGGTGGGGGCATCGACCCCCGTGCTACGCTCAGAGGTGAGCTCTGAACCTCCTCCTCCACGTGCTGGTGGGATGAAGAGCCTGATACATATGTAGTGCTGGTGAAGGCGTTCGAGTAACCCGGCGCTCGGGCTCTCTCGCATCCCCACTGCAGTCGCTCCTCTGTCGCCCATAGCGGCTCCTAGACTACGGCGAGCTCCATCCGGACGGCGATGAGCTCTCCTCTCTCTCAGTCCCACTCCATCCTCTTGCAGTCCCATGCCATCCTCTCCCGATCAAGCTCCTCGTGATCTCAGGCACGCTCCCTCCGCTCGATCTAGCGGTGGATGCGGAGGTCCTGGGCATCCCAAGGCAGCTCCTAGCGCTGGCCCGCTACAACGGTGAGGTGGGCAACCTCCTCATCTAGCTCCGTGACCCGCTGGTCACGGATGGCGAGCTCGGCTCCGGCCAAGGCTACCCAGGTGCTCGCATCCTGTAGCTCAGCCTCCTGTATTCAATAAAGTCAACTATTAGTTTTGAATTTCATTGCATCATAAACTTAATTGAAGTTAATGTTGTTGACTTACCCGTGTTGCAAGGCCGTGCTCCATCTCCTACTGGCCCTGAGATCGCTCCAGCTCGGCTATCCGCTCATCGCGAGAGGCAATCTCTGAACGCGCCACTACTAGCTGCCTCTTCGCTTCTGTCACCTCTGCTGCATGCATCACATTACATTCTCATTAATCTTTACAAAAATTGAGCAATATAATGGACATTATTCAAATAAAACTCGCCAGTGCGCTGCGGTCGCAGTGCTGTCTCACCACACAGGCAAGTGCATCCTGGAGCTCCTTAGTCTGGGCAAGGGCCGATTCACAACTTCCAACAGAGAGACAAACTCTCTCAACTCCGCTGCCAAACAGCTTGAGGGTACATTACCCAAAACCCACGGACCAGCTAGCACACTGTCCGTCTTCCAACTCGCAGGTAGGGACCAAGTGTGAGATGTTTTGAGGAAAGCAAAAACTAGAAAAAGATGAACCAGACGAAGCTTGACTATAGAGGTTTGTGGGAGAAAAGAACACCTATCTGGGAAAAAGTTGAATGACACCTGGATGGTCTCCTTCTTCTTCTTGAGTCTTCACCACGAACCCCAAGAGAAATGGCAGTAAATCTTCTCAGCTTTCAACGGTGACTGAGGATGCTATCACCTTTGCAGTTCAGAGCTCTAGAATGTGAAGAGGAGCTAAACCCTTGAAGCCTTCACGCCGGTAGCAGAAGGATGAGGAGGGCTTCCTTGCTCTTGCGTGCTTAGCCTTCTTCCTTGTTGCTCTGCCACTTTTTTTTTCTCTCTTATCTCATCGGAGAATCCTTGGCCTCAACAACTTGTCTTTCAAGATATCTCTAACCTTACCTTCTGTAGAGCCCATACGTAGGACGTCGCATTCACCATTCCCTTGTCCTCTTGCGACGTGCACACCACGCACATGGGTAGGTAGGGAACTAGATCTGCAACAGTACCCACTTCTAGAGAATCCTTCTGCCAGCCAATCAGATCTTCTGATAAAGAGAGCTTCCAAGAGCATTTTTAAGTGCGATCAGATCCTTTTCGACAGGTTCCGGATCATGAAACATGAACGCTTTCGATTTCAGATCCATTCTGGGTGAGCTTGAAGGTGTCGACACTTTCAGACAAGGTGTCGACACTTCCCATCAAGGTCTTGAAGAAACATGGCTTCCAAGCAACACAAGTCGACACTTAGATGCCCGAGTTTCAAGGCGTGTATGCCAGATAGAGATAAGCTTTACTGTGCTGAAGCGAGGGTGTCGACACATGGTCCCAAGTAGAGCCTAACCAGAAATGGTTCAATCACACATTTCGTCTAGACATGTTGACACGTTGAAGGAGGTGTCGACACTCTGCTCACCCCATAACTCAAACAGAAGCAAGCAACTTGGACAAGTTTCTTCTTGGCATGTCGACATGTCCAAGTGACAGGTCGACACTTTGAGAGAGCTTCTCCTGTACTTGTTCAAACTAGAAATTAAACCAAACTTGTTAGATATACCACAATGATCTAATAATGATTTCTGGTTTGTTATCATCAAAACTAGGGGACACAATATTCGTTAAGTCTAAGGTTTAAGGATTTCCAACCTATGAACTTGGAAGGAAAAATTTCGAGCCCATGTGAGATTGGATAGAGCTCGGGTTAAGCTTGATCTCTAGTAAGAATTAACCTTTAAGTTAACCCACATAAATTCCAAAGAAAATGACAAATTTTGAATATTCTCGAGATCCCTATTTTCCAAATGGCTGGCAATCATACGAACTGGGAAGCCATGCAAGTTGATTCTTAGGATCTTTCAACCCTAATTAGGCCGAGAACTGGATAGATGAAATGGATAGGATATTCCATGTTATGCAATGCACGAACCAGGAGAAGGTCTTGCTGGCCACATTTCAGTTAAACAAAGATGCTCGTACGTGGTGAAAGGCCACCTCGCCTCATCTCCATAATGTACAACTGACCTGGGAGGAGTTTCTTGAACTCTTCCATGAAAAATATTTTTCGAAACATGTCTGAGAGAGAAAGGCGTCCGAGTTTGCCTCCCTTTGGCAAGGCATGATGTCTGTAGTTGAATATGAGCTATAATTTTCAATGTTGGCACTGTATGCTCTGCATCTTGTTAGTACGGAGTTGCTGAAGGCTAATCACTTTATGGACTGATTGAGGCATGTCTCTGTCAACCAACTTAGGCCCCAAAATATCCAAACATATAGGAAGATGGTCCATAGGGTGCATTTATATGAAAGGACTCTTGAGAAGGTCGAGAAGTTCAAGGGTAAAGGTGAAGAATCTAGCCATAAGCAGGATAGGAGAGGAAAGAAAGAAGAGAAATTCAGTATCACAAGAACATACAAGTCCCATGACAACAAGAAGAGGTCGCGAAACGGAAATGGTAGTGGCAATGGCAAGAATAATAGAGAGAAGGAAGAGGAGAAGCAAGTCATGGTGGCTTGCTCATTCTGCGAGAAGTTCGGTCATTCAATTGAAGTGTGCTGGAAGTGCCTTGGCACTTGTCTTCATTGTGGCAGCCAGGGGCATCACATGCCCGATTTCCCCATTATTAAAGATCAACCCTCCAAAAATAATGGTGGGCGCAGGTGGTAGGCTCGTCTCAATGCTGTAATGGAGGAGGAACCTATAAAGGAAGGAGAGATGATCGAAGGTACCATTCAAATTCATTCATATCATGTCTTTGTATTATTTGATACTAGTGCTTCACATTCTTTTATATCCACTACTTTTGCTAAAACTTTGCCAGTTTCACATGTTCCATTATCGTCGGACCTAGCTATTACTACACCTCCAGGTTTTGGAATCGACGCCGGAGACCGTCGCGGCGAAAAGCGCGTGCCCGCGGCTGCGCGGGAGGAGCGCGGGCTCGTCGTCGCGGCGGGATCGCCACCAGCCGGCGCCCATGAACGCCGCGCCGAGGACGAGGCCGAGGAGCGCGGCGTTGGCGATGCCGTGGTGGTCGCCGTAGTTGGGATAAAACGCTTGGTAGAAGTTGCGGTCGCCGGCGAGCGCGATGGCCACGACCACGGCGGCGGCGGGGCCCATGCGGCGGCCCGCCCAAATGGAAAACCCGATGAGCAGGGGAAGCAGCAGCGAGAGGTCGGACCACATCACGGCGTTTTCGGTGGCGGTGCGTAAGGGCTCGCCGGTGAAGGCGGCGCGGAGGTGGCCGAGGCCGGCGAGATACCAGAGCCAGCCGGAATCCCAGTGGACCTCGCGGCCGTAGGGCGCGTTGTCGAGATCGGTGTGGCGCATGCGCACCGAGTCGCCTTCGTCAAGGGCCAGCGCGTCGCGCACGCAGACCTGGCCGTCGGCGGCGAAGTCGGGGAAGATGCGCTTGAGCGGCGTGGTGATCGTCGTGCCGTGGAGCGCGGTGGCGGTTTCGCGGTCGAGGTAGCTTTTTACCAGGCTGGCGTGGAGGAAGAGGAACGACGTGCTGATGAGCACGGCGATGAGCCAGGGGAGCCAGCGGACAGCCTTGCGGGGGAGCGGCATAGAGTGCGGACGATGAAGAAAGGATGCCGCGGGGAGTCAATTTTTCACCACGGGGCGCGAAGCTTGGGCGGCGGGGCGGAGACGGAGAGACGTCGACTTTTTTGCCCACGGAACACACGGAATACACGGAAGGCGGAAAAAACGGGGAGAAGATTTACCGCTCATTTTCGCTGATCGGCGCTCATGGAAGAGCACTGGCGCTGAAGGCATCGATTTTTGGGGATGATTGAAGATCGGCGGTTAAAAGTCGGTGCCTTCTTCCGTGCATTTCGTGTGTTTCGTGGGCCAAACTCCGAGCCTTACTCCAAGCCATCGATCATGAGGTCGGCGGGGTATTCGACGGTGAACTTGAGCGGGATTTCGCGTTTTTCGCCGGGGGCGAGGTCGAGGCGCCAGAGGAGTTTGCCGTCGGTGTCGCGGGAGACGCCGAGTTTGGGCGGCTGGGCGGCGGCGTCCTCGGGCTTGAGCAGGTCGCGTTCGGCGGGGGCGAGGAGCTTGACGACGATCCGCTCGTCGCGGGAGACGGGGACGGCGTCCTTGAAGACGACACGTTCGGTCGCGCGTTTGTGGCTGGTGACGGTGACGAGGAACTCGTAGGTGACGCGTTTTTGCTTGCCGGTGAAGCCGGCGCTTTCGGTGAAGCGGCGCAGGAGTTTGCGCTGGATGGCGATGCCTTCGTCGGCGCCGAAGGCGAGAGAGAATTTCTCGCCGGGCATCACGGTTTTGATCCGGCTGGTGGCGACAAAGGTGTTGCCGAGGAAGGTGCTGACGGGGCCGGCGAGGAGCGGGTAATCGGTGGTGTCGGCGAGGTAGGCGGCGAGGAAAGCGGCCTCGAGTTCCTTGGGCGTGGCCTGATACTGGAGGCGTGCGTCGAGGGTGGCGGTGGCGATGCCGACTTTCTGCGGGGTGTTGTCGCTGGGGACGGTGGCGGCGACGGGGATTTTAAAGGAGGCGCTGGTCGCGGCGGAGTCGAGGGTCGTGGTGGCCAAAGTCGATGCCTTGGCGAGAGCAGGGTCCTTGTCCCACGGAATACTCGCGGCGTCCTGGCCTCCTTGGATACGGCCTTCGGCGAGAGAGGCGGAGTTGAAGGCGAAGGTCTGTGCCGTGCCGGCAGTGATCATGACGCCGCCGGTTGCGGCTCCCGGCGTGGGCGCATCGGCGTCCGTGGTCGCGACGGGGCGCGCGACGTCCACGATCCACGGGGCGAGCGCGGGGGCGTCGCCGCCGAGGTTGGGGCGGGCGGTGGAGAGGGTGAGGGCGACATGATTCCAATCTTCGCCGGTGGCGTTGCGCACGACGCCGAAGTAGGTGAGGGCGACGGCGCGTTTGTTGGCGTCGAGACGGGCGTCGTAGGCGGGCGACCAAGAGGCGCCGCCGAGGGCGTAGGCGAGGGTGAGGTCGAGCGGGCCGGCCTGCGGGGCGGCGATGTGGACTGTCACGGTCTTCGTCGCGCGGGGGCCGGTGGCGTGGCCGCGGAGTTCGTCGAGGCGGGACTGGGCGGCGGCGATCTTGCGGGCGAGGGCGGCGCGATCGTCATCGAGGGACTGGCGCTCGGTTTCGATGCGGGTGGTGTTGTCGGCGGAGAAGCCGAGGAGTTTTTGCCAGTCGTCGAGCGCGATACGGGGGGCGGCGGAGTCCTTAGGCGGGGGTTGCGTGGCGGCGGTCTCGATGCGCGTGAGGAGGGCGTTTTGACGGGCGACGGCATCGAGTTTGTTTTTGAGCAGGGTGTCCTGGTGGCGGAGGTCGGCGAGAGCGGTCTCGGCGGCCAGCACGCGGGGATCGGGCGTGGCGTCGGTGAAGACGACGCGGGCGTTGATGTCGAGGAGGGTGGCGTCGGCGCCGCGGCCGGAGACTTGGAGGGACTGGTCGGAGAGGGCGACGGGGAGGCCGGCGAAGGTGACGTCGCTCTGGCCGGCGGGGAGGTCGAGGCGGGCGGTTCGGGTGACGACCGCGCGGTCGGCGTAGACGGTGACGGCGGTGATCGACGAGGTCGCGGGAACGGTGTCGGCGAGGGCCGCACGAGCGAACACGAGGGCGGAGCCGGCGAACGCGAGGAGCGCGGCAGGGAGAAGGCATCGAGTTTTTGGGTTTTTCATGGGGAGGGGGAGACGCGGGTTAGAAGAAAACGGGCGAAGCGGGAAAATATTAGGTTTTTCTTTTCGGAGATGAACCCACGGAATACGCGGAAATCGGAGGAAGGGTTTAACCGCTAATGAACGCTAATTGACGCTAATAAAAAGCACCGACTTTTTAACCACTGATAGGCACTGATGCGGAGACTCGGAAAGTCGGTGCCTTTCTCAGTGCTCATGAGTGTTCAGCAGTGGTTAAGGCTTTTTGATTTTCGTGTATTCTGCGTGTTCCGTGGGCCGAAATGGATCGGGAAATCACTTTGAATGGAGGAATGTATGGAGTTCCTCGGCGAGGCGGGGGCCGAAGCCTTCGACTTCGGCGAGTTGGTCGGCGGTGGCGGCGCGGAGGCGGTCGATGCCGCCGAAGCGCGCGAGGAGCGCGGCGCGGCGCACGGGGCCGAGGCCGGGGAAATCGTCGAGGACGGACTCGCGGATTTTTTGCGAGCGGAGGTCGGCGTTGTAGGTGTTGGCGAAGCGGTGGGCTTCGTCGCGGAGGCGCTGGAGGAGGTTTAACGCGGGGTGGTCGAGCGGGAGATTGAGGGGCGCGCGGGCGTCGGGGAAGATGATGGTCTCATGTTTCTTCGCGAGGCCGATCAGGGCGGGCGGGGCGAGGTCGAGGGCGGCGAAGGCTTTGAGCGCGGAGGCGATCTGGCCGCGGCCGCCGTCGATGACGACGAGGTCGGGCAGGGGTTTTTGCTCGTCGCGGAGATGTACCATTTTGGAATAAGTCCGGGAATCTCTTTTTCACGGATTCTTCGGTCTCCCATGTGGCTTCCTGTTCTGAGCATTTGTTCCATTAAACCTTGACCCTGGGAATTGTCTTCCTCCTTAGTGTACGAACCTCGCGATCAAGGATCTTCAATGGTCATTGTTCATAAGTGAGATCCTTTTGTATTACAAGGTCGCCATGATCTATGACATGTGATAGATCATGAACATACTTCTTTAACATTGATATGTGCAGCACATTGTGAACCTCGGACAGTTGAGGAAGTAGGGCGATGCGGTAGGCAACTTCGCCAACTCTTTCTAGCACTTCAAAAGGACCGATATATCTTGGCGTAAGCTCGCCCTTAACACCAAAGTCTTTTGCCTAGACTGAGCCATCTTGAGTCTCTCTCTTATGTGTTGAATCTTTTCGGTTGTATCCCTTACCATGTCTAGGCCTAGTAGTTACTTTTCGTCAACTTCATCCCTACATAAGGGAGATCGACAACTCCTTCCGTATAAGGCTTCGAAATGTGCCATCTGAATACTCACCTGGCAGCTGTTGTTGTAAGCAAACTCGACTAGGGGAAAGTGATCATGCCAACTTCCACCAAAAATCAATGATACAAGCTCTGAGCATGTCTTCTACAACTTGATTCGTTCTCTCGGTCTGAGCATCCATCTGAGGATGAAAGGTTGTACTGAAGTTGAGTCTTGTCCCCAACGAATGTAGTAGACCCTTCCAGAAGTGTGAAGTAAAGCGCGAGTCTCTGTCAGGCACGATTGAAGCAGGCACTCTATGTAGTCGGATGACTTCTTTGATGTATAAAGCGGTAAGAACATCGACTGACCATCGGCTCTTGATTGGCAAGAAGTGTGCCAACTTGGTCAATCGGTCTATGATGAACCATATTCCGTCATAACCTCCTCTCGATTTAGACATACCCATTATGAAGTCCATGCTGATATCCTCCCACTTCCACTTGGGAATGTCTAAAGGATGTAGCTTACAGGCAAGCTTTTGGTGTTCTGCCTTGACTTGTTGGCACGTGAGGCAGTGCGAGACAAAGTCCGCTACTTTCCTTTTCATGTTGGGTCACCAAAAGGTCCGTTTCAAGTCTTGGTACATATTGGTAGATCCAAGATGAATAGTGTACCTTGATCTGTGAGCTTCCTCTAATATCTTCTTCTTTAGTTATGGACAATCTGGTACACAAGTTCTTTCTTGAAATAATAACCTTCCATTTGATGCTATCTTTAAAGTTCTTGACAGCAGTTTTTGACTTCTTATACTTTTGGTACAAATCAGCATAAGTAAATTGTCATTGATCAAGAGTAAGATTTTTAGAATCAAAATTTACCTCGGAGTGTTCCTCATCCGCCATCAAGCAAAGGTTCTAGACTAACTCGTCTAGTCCGTCCATGTTCCCTTCAGATGTTGAGCTATCTAAGTCTTCATCGCTCCAAGTAGCTTTCATGGCTTTTCCTTTCTTTGCCTTGTCCTTCTTCAGCTTCTTCTGGAGCTCGGGGCATTGACCCCTCATATGGCTGGGCTTTCTACACTCGTAGCAAATAATCTCCTCTTTCTTGCTCAGCTCTCCTTCCTTGGTGGCGTTCCTTCTCAAGAATCTCCTCGGGAAATTTCTTTCCTGGCTTGCCTTTCTAAAAAATTTCCTGGCTCTCCTTGTGACTAGAGCTGTCAACTCCTCTTCCTCATTGTCGATCCTTGATTTTCCATCACTCTCTTCTGACGATGTTGGATATGCCTTCAAAGATATCGTCTTCTTCTTTTTGCTTTCCTCCTCAGCTGGCTTCATAATGTAAATTTCATACATCATTAGCGATCCAATGAGTTGATCCACTGTGAGTGTGGTGAGATCCTTCAAGTCTTCGATGACGGTCGCCTTGGTGTGCCATGGAGCTGCGAGAGATCGCAACACCTTTCTCACCAAATCTTGATTCGAGTATTCTTTTTCCAAAGCCTTCAAGTTATTGGTTATCTCGCTCAACCCTACGTACATTTTCGTAATATTTTTCTTGGGCTTCATAGCAAATAGCTCATAGTCTCGCACCAACAAATTCACTTTTATTTCTCGAACTTCTAAAGTGCCTTCATAGATGACCTTGAGCTTGTTCTACATTTCCTGCGCAGATGAACACATAGATATGCATGAGTACTCATTAGGATGTATTACGCACTGAATTATATTCACAGCCCTAAAATTAGCACATGACTTCTTGATGTGCTCATATTCCCATTCATCCTCATTTGGAGCTAAAACATAAGGGCCTTTGTTAATAACCCTCTAGGTATCATAATCATGTCTTCACATGATCGCAGTCATTCGGCTCTTCCAATTGGGATAGTTAGTCCCATCAAAGAAGGGCAGTCGATGAATCGAAAGTGCCTCGGGGAGCATTCCCTTGTTGGCCATACTAAGATGTTTTTTCTCTCCAACCGTGAGGTCGTCCTAAAATCAGAGACCCGCTCTGATACCAGATTATTGTCCCCAGGTTCTCAACAAAGGAGAAGCAGGGAAGAACAACCCGACAACACAACTACGAAATGACACGAATCACAAGAAGTATAGCTCAGAGGAACACAGTCAGACCATAATCACAAGCACACGTTAAGGACAGAGCACGATGCGAGTGAACACAAGTCCGCCACCTCTGAAACAAGGGCAACATCGCTTACGTCTCAAGACAAGAGACATGACTGCCACGACAACAATTCACAAAAAATAACACAACAATAGGGCAAGCGGCAGCTTACACAAGGAGACATAGTCCTCATAGCTGATAGCTCGATCACATCATCGGCTCTAGTGCCAAAGGCGACAGGGAGCACCTGGCACACAGAACACCAATGACAAATTCACGGAGACAATAGCACTTACAAAAACAACAGCAGCAACACAGCAACACCTGCAGGATTTCGGCTACGTATAGCACATAGAACCACGAAATGCAACTACAAGCAGGGTCACATCAAGGCACGACAGTAACTGAACACACGACTACAAGGAATGAGTCATGCTTCAGACCACTTATCAAGAAAGACCCACGACAACAAGAAACGACACAAAAAGATGACAATCTCAAGGGACGCATCTCAAGGACCAAGACAATGTCTCGAGAGCACAACACCGAAGAGAAAGAATTACAGAGTAGAGGGTACTCAATCAGCAGGGAAGCTGACAAATTTCCCAACACTCGCAAATGCCAATGCGAACACCAGAAAATTACCAACAACAGCACGGCAACAGACAACATCAAGGCACATGAAGCCAAGATGAAGTCACATCGAGAAGGAGCAATTCCCTTGATTAGCGAGAATCTCATGACAATGATCCTCGGCCAATGGGTAAGTAGCCTACATGCTTCCGCTGCGCACTCTAGCATGTACACAGGCATCATAAAAGACCTCGATAATCGCATCTCAGCACATGTTCAATGCCATCGCAACTCATCAGAACCGCAATTAACACTCTACGAGTACTGATCCAATGAACAACCAATCACAAGGAGCCTACATGCAACGAAAGAGAGTACCAGTTTCAGTATAAAGCCCAAGAAAAAATGCTAATCTCAGCTTACCTTCATGTCCTGAAATAATGAATGAGCCTTCTCAACAGATCGGCCGCTGGACACGGCACGACGAACACGGTACACTACAGCTCTTAACACCATAACGGAGTCCAAAGCGGAGCAACCATGGAGCAAGAAGCAGATCAGGCTTAAAATAAAGCTGTCCACACTTAGGTAGACACAGGACAACCTGACTCATTAGGGTGGAGTTTTGTACAACTCATGTGCCCTCATGAAGGCTCTGACCAATAATGAAGCCGAATATGAAGCCCTGATCATTGGACTCTAGATGGCTCTCGACATGGGCGTCAAATGCCTCAAAGCTATGGAGATTCTCAGCTGATAGTCTGACAGGTCCTTGGCATCTATGACGTGCCGAAGTCAGAGCTGGTCCCGTACTACTCCGCCATCACCTGACTCACCCAGAAGTTCTATTTCTTCGAAATAAACCACATTCCCAAAAGTGGCAATGCCCAGGCGAACGCCCTAGTGAAACTTGCTGCTGCCATTAAGTTACCGCCTGAGGGTGAAGTCGACATCACAGTCAAACACAGAAGGCTGATGCCTAGCTCACTTGAAAGTAACTTCGGCCTCATAGTCTACGAGGTTTAGGGCATTGACCAGGACACTCCTCCAGAAGAAGAAGATTGACGTGAGTCTAATCATCAAATTAAAGAGGGGATTGCTCCCCCCTGACCGGGCTCAAAGAGTCTGACTACTCTGCCAGGCAACATCATATGAGTTAATTGGCGACTCCCTGTATCGACTTGCCCACGAGAAGGACAAGTCTGTCCTCTTGAGATGCGTCTCCCCAGCCGAGACTTGAGCTATTATGTGTGAAGTTCATTCTGGACTGTATGGTGCACATCAAGTTGGAGACAGAATGAAGCACAACATCAAGCTGAAAGACTTCTATTGGCCCACCATGTATGCGGATTGTACCCAGTATGCTCATACATGCCATCAATGTCAAGCCTTTGGCCCAGTACCAAGGAGGCCTCCTAACCAACTGCGTCCCATGGCCCCTACCTGGCCATTCACCGAATGGGATATGGACATCACGAGGCCTTTCCCACCGTCCTCCAAAGGCCACAAGTACATCCTAGCTGCCACCAACTATTTCTCTCACTGAGCGGAGGCCCTTCCTCTACAGGAAGTCACCGACGAGGTGGTCGCTCGGTTTGTCCGGAATAACATCATCTACCGATTTAGCACTCCCAGTCGCATAGTCTCTGACAACGGGACACCATTCAAGAACAAGGCTGTATACCAGTTGGCAGCCAAGTTTTACATCGACTGGAGCACTTCTTTAGTCTACAACCCACAGGCCAACGGTTTGGTGGAGGCCTTCAACAAGACTCTCTGCAAGCTCTTGGCTAAAATTGTTAGCCATCGAAAACATGACTGGGGTGAAAAGGTCTTCGAGGCATTATGAGCCTACCGGACGGTACCCGAAAATAATAATGATCGTTGAATGAGCGAAAGCTCGGTAGGAATTAAGTATTAACATATTTACAAGATGACAGTGGTATTAAAATCATAAAATAGGTTCGATCATGTAAACAAGTCAGTAGTATGATAATCAGGGGTGACATGAAGATATAATCAGTAAAGATAAGAATTTTGAGTAATTGAAATTTAGAGAAACAAGATAAAGATTTCTAAAAGGAACAATGCTAGGAAGAACTTTGCATGTAAACGATATTAATCAAGTGAAATATAATGAGAGATTAACCATGTAACAAGTAATAACCCATAAGGGTCAACAATCATGTACAAGTTAAGGAAGCATATTTTTCATGTAACGATTGAATTGTCTAGATCAATCAAATACGCATGTAGTGGTGCGATGTCACATCTGATCATTCACATTTCCATGCGCACAAATACTTGGGGTTGGATCAAAGATCCAATGTAATTTCTAAGCAATCTCACATTTAATGGCCAAATGAATTCCAAAGAATTAATCTCATGTAACAAGGTATGGAACTATAGTATCATTCCATGATTCATGAAGGAATTCAAGGAATCAAAGGTCAAGTTTGCATGAGTAGAAAGCTTTGATTTCATAGAGATTAAGAGGATTTCGTTTTGCAGTTATGATAATAATCAGATTTCGCAGAAACCACGCAAGACGGGTTGAATTGTCTCTACGTGCAGACGTGGAATTGAAGGGTTCTTCTTGAACGCGTCGTATCGGACGACTGTGTTGAGAAGGCATTTGGATGAACGTGATCTATTGTAGTGCCGCGTTTAGAAAGAACTTTGTTGAATCGCGTCCAAGACAAGGAATGCATTTCAAACGGTCGATCAAATCACGTCTCAACAGTAAGATGCGATTCAGAAGTGTCTTTAGGGTTTTTACTAACTCGGCGATCGTGAGAATTCACGGTTAGCGGAGATTTACGGAGGTTTTAGTGAAGAAATTCCAGTCCGATGAGAGCAATACCTGGTAGAGGGTTCTTTCTTCGACAAGAAGATATTTTCGTGAGAAACAAAAAACGTAGTCTGTTGAATCGTGTCACATTAGAGTGACATGATTCCAAAACAAAACATCAATCTAAAAACGTCATGTATCCAGGACGCCAATCATAACAAGTGAAATATTATTAAAGTTGAAGACATGCTAATATGCAAGTTTAAGATCTAATCTTTTCAAATATGAGAGGATCAATGGAAGATGAAATCAAGACAAAATGTAGGGTTAAGGACGTATCTTTACAACACGTCGATGGGCCTTGGGAGTAGGTGTGGTGGTGGAAACGGGGAGTGTAAGAAGGGTATTCACCTGAGCAGAGGCTTGAGTTGGTGTCAGAGGTGGAATAGGAGAAGAAGTAGGCAACGGAACGGGTGCTTTATTAACTGAAGAATTACTAGGGTGCCCCTGGTCTTGAAGTGAAGATGGCTGCCTAGGTGGCACTTCATGCTGCTACTTGTTGCTAAGATCCGAACGAAGTTTGTGCATGGTAGCCCGATCAATCATCTTCTTATCTTCCAAACTATAAACAAGCTCTTGGAACTCGGGGCAATCCTCGACCAAATGCCCCTACTAGCGGTGAAAATCACAAAACTGGAGCAAATTCTCGACCACGGATTGGCGAGACATAACCGGAGGGAGTTGCAATACGTGGGTGGCCATCAAAGCCCTGAAGATATTGGTGAAAGATTCTGGCAACAGAGATAAGGGGCCGGCTTCGAGCAAGGTGGACGCCGAGGGGTATAAGAAGGTAGTGGGGATGGTAGTGGAGGTTGTGTAGGCAAGGGGAATTGCATAGGTGAAGGTGGAGGGCAAGTAAGTGAATGAGGTGGAGGCGTGGAGGGAGTGGGAATATAATGGACGGCATCCACCCACTCATGGAGTGACATTTCCTTGACTAAAAGTGGAGAGGTGTGCAGAGGTGGAACAATAGAGGGCTGACCTGTGGAGGGATACGGAGTGGAAGGATGTGTGGATGTATATGGGTATGCGGGAATGGAAGGTCGACTCATGGAGGGGTAAGACGTGGAAGGCTGACTTGTGGGAGACGGCAAAGGGGAGGTGTTCGTAAAAGGCGAAGGTGGAGGAGACACATGGTCAAGAGAAACAAGGAGTTGTTGGCTAACAAAGCGAGCTCGGCTATAGAGTTGTTGCCATGAAGTGATATCGTTCAAGGCTACGATGCATCTGATCTCGGGCGTCACATTAGAAATGACCATTTTAATTTGCTCACCCTCCGGAATATGCCCTGGGGCTTGTGCGGATAAGCAACGCCAGTAGTCGGCGAAGGTCAAGAATTTCTCATCGAGCTTCATCTTCTCTTGGGCCAAATCCACCATGGAATACTTGGGCCCAACACGGTCTCAAAATTGCTAAACAAATCTTTTCTGCATGGCCTAAAAATCCACAACTTGCTCTTGTGGCGACGAAAAGAACCAATCCCGAGTCGGGCCTTCTAATGACAGACCAAACAGATAAGCCATTAAATGTTG
>JANBPO010006201.1:0-25960 GCA_024336825.1 Amorphophallus titanum
TAAAATGCCTCACAATGATCATTCTACAAGACACTGGGACAGGCATGCATAAACTATATAGGACTTGCATAACTACTTCTCCCCATTTGGTATCATCAAAGAAGGGGATATGATAGGCGAAAAGGAGACCCAAAAGATGCAAGACCCAGGGACACAGACTGGAGGAGGAGACGAAGGAACATCTTCAATGGCCATGTGCAGGAGGCTCGTCTTCTGGTGGAGGAGGAGGCACATAGCTAAGGCGTTGCCGAATATCCGCAATTTGGTGGTCCTAAAATTGAAGGCGGTTCTGGATATGGGTAAGGGTTTGATCCCTATCATAGTCACGGCACTGCATGTTCAGGAGTACACGGTTCATAGCATGAAAGGCCTCACGTGAATCTTCATGACTCTGGGTGAGGGATGGACGTAGGTCTCTGGACAGAGATCAAACCACCTTAAAATCCTGCTTGCTTGTGGTTTGTTCTCCTTTGTGCATTGTCGCTAGATGCTTGAGTAGGACCGCTTTGACATGTTACCTGTGTGTTCAGCCCATCAGCTGGCCATTTGTCTAGTATTCTTGCTCTTAGTTTCTATCTAACTTTTATTTTCGCATAGAAGGGGGCTGATCTATTCACCCCTCCCCTCTAGATATGCCTATCACCACTCCACATGAGTAACGGTCGCTCGGAAGAGCCTAATCGGCGTTCGAGCATAACCGTCACAGCGCTGCCCTCCATGCTCGGGAGAAGCCCAAGCACCTCACCTGGGAGCATCCTTCACTCGGACCCCCCATGGATAGGGCATTTCTCTCGGCGAGAATCTCGTTGTCGCTCAGTGATGGGAAACTCGAAGGGACGGGGAAGAAGAAAGAGTCCTCCTCTGAGACATAACATCCGGGGAACGTCCCCTTCTCCTACCTCCCTGACTTCTCTCACCCTAATATCAAAAACAAAAGATATTCTCAACCTTACGGGACCACAAACACGTGGGAGAAAGGGATGGACGGAGATAAAGAGATAGAGGGACAAAAAAATAGAGGTACGAGGAAAAAGAAAGTATATCTTACTGTCGTTATCTTCCTCTTGCTTTCTCTTCCTTTTTTTCCCCATTTTGATCCCAACGAGGGTCCTACCGCTGGCATTCGTCCTACCTTCTGCCCTCTTCCACGTGGGGCAATTCACACATTGATCAATGAGAGCCCCGTCGCCGAATTTCGTCTCGCCTTTTAACGTCGTCTTCCTCCTTTCGGCGTTGTAGTTGCTCTCGCGTGCCCTTCTTCTTCTATTTCTGATAAATCTGATAGTTTAGTGCATGTTATTAAAAATTCCTCTAGTCATTCACATGCTCATAAAAAGAATGTCTCATGTCATTATTGTGGTAGGGCTGGTCATGTTATGGATGACTGCTAAGTTATGATAGCTGATGACATGAAGGCTCAAAAGAAAAAGAATGCATCTAAGAATAGTAATAAGAATAAGCAGAAAACATCTAGAAACATGTCTAGTAGCTATGTCAATGTGCATGCTAAGCCCAATGTCATTCCTCACAAGCATGCAATCAAAAATAAGTTTTTCACATCATGTTTCTACTGTGGAAGAAAAGGTCACCAGATGCATGATTGTAACAGAATGAGACAAGATGTTCAGACATTCAATAGATCTCATGCTAAATACAATCATGCATATAATCATGCTAAGAAACATGCAGTTCTGAATTTGGAGTGTTTTAATTGTTGGAAGTTTGGGCATGTTGTATCACAATGCTGGTCAGTAATGAAAAATTTTCATGCTAAACATGTTCAGTTGCCTATATTTAGAGACACACATATCATGAATAATTTTACTCAAATTCATAGATATCCAAAATGCAATCACTGTGAAAATTTTGGTCATACCATGTTTGAATGCTATTGGATAAACTCTGATTTGAATGCCTGGATAATTAGAGTACACCTACTAGAGGTGCTACCCATCTAATAGGATGCAAGGGTTCTTGGGTTCTTAGATATGCAAGATAATCTTCTCTTACAGGTGTGCCTTGTTGGGAGGAATAAAAGGGTTTGAATAAAAACAAGGCACATGAAGGTCAGTTAAACCCCATCCTTAGTCATTTTTGTATTGCTTACGCTATGGCTTGAGTAATTCTTCTTTGAGTTTCTACATGACTGGTCAAAATGTGTCCATTATTGCTGATTGAATGCCATCTCATCAATTAATGTCCTTGATTGATGTTGTCTTGTGATAAATGATGAACTTCTGATCATCTGCCATATGCATAATGCATATAAGAATTTTCATGCTAAGAACTTGTCCATGTTAGTCTGTCATGTGTTGGGAGACCGGAGATCAAGCTAGAGGGGGAGGGGGTGAATAGGTTGATCTAATTGACCAATTTAAAAATAATTCAAAGCGGAATAGAGTCAATACAAGACCAAAGAGGAAAGAGATCGAAATGATCTAATCACGAGCCTAAGCAATCATCTACCGTCCAGGAAAAACACAAACCAGGAACAGAAGATTTTTAAGGTGGTTCGATCTCAATAACCAAAAAAAGAGAAAGAAATAAAAATACAAAAAAGAGAAAGAAGCAAAACAAAAACAAAAACAAAAAAAGGAGAGAAGAAGATTAAAAAATTGCATCCATCTCATTGCATTTGTGTGCTACGTTTCATTTAATTTCCGCGTGCATTCGCGTGCTTGTGTGCTGCATTCATCAGCTTTCATTTTTTTGCCTTAATTAATAAAGACTTGGCCCCTTGACTCGTTATCAAGGCTAGCCTCAAAATGACCACCCACGCATTGAGCAAGGGGCCAAGCCAGAACGAAAAAACTAACCTGTTTCTCTAAGTGATGTGTACAAGGATTGAAAAAGTAGGAAAGAGGCAGAGAACAGCAAACTAGATATTCCATTATCTTCTTCCAAAAAGTGTACATCAAGTTCTACCCTCTGCATTACTCCTTTGACTACTCTCCAGGCGAAGGGCCCTAAAGGGAGTTGCCAAACTAGGGGAGGTGGTACTCCTTCCGCCTTGCAATTCTCTCCCCGATTTCGCACCCCGTCGGTCGGTAGGGGAAACAAAGAAGCTACTGACAAGGAAGCCATGCTCTTGTGCTCTTCGGTAGCACTCCTCACCATCCCTCAGCCATTGTTCAGCGAGAGCAAGACTGGTTCGGAGTTCAAATAGTTGGGCCTCCAAGGTCCTCTACTCCTCCCTCTCAGCCAATCTCTCGACTGTCTCTCTTTCTCTGGATCTTTCCTTTTCCACTCGTTCCCTCTCTCTGTCCTCCCTTTCCAACTGAAGGGTGATCCTCAACTCCACTGCATCCCAAGAGGGGTCGTCGCCTTGACAACCTCGTAGGTCCTCCTCTAGCTTCGCTATCCTGGCTTGCCCATATGTGGGATGGGCAAGTGCATCTTGCATTTCCTTCATCTGCCATGACCACTATCTTAAGACATGTGGCAAAGCATGAATAAAGAAAGTTCAATGGAAACCCTCACCTGTACAGAAAGAATTCCTTCTACCTCCATGGCACGCTGCATAGCACGGGCGAGTTGCTCATGAAGCAAATCAAGCTCCGAGGTAGGGATCCATAAACTAGAGGAGACGTCGTCTGCCCCCATCGCTAATGAGGCTGCATCAAGCTGGGCATACTGCAACATGCATAAGGTGACGTTGTGGACGTCAAAAAAATGATGATGATACAGCACGTACATCTCTACATCCGAGAGCAAGTCGAAGACGGAAAGGTTGAATAAACCCCATGCCTCGCCCGATCAGGATGAGAACACACCCGAGAGCTCTATGATCCTTCTAGAGTGTTGGATGGGAGTCAGGGTGAAGTTCACCCCTAGGGAGGATGCTGACTCAGCTAGCCAGATCTACGGGAGCCATCCCCTTTTCTTCATAGGATGTACCTTCAGGTTCCCTTCACAGGTGGAGTGCAGGACATCGGGTATGAAGACCAGGGATGAGTGGCATCAGTACCTCCGCAGACTGCCCTTGGAGCGGTTCGTGATGCGTCCCAGCTTCCTTGTTGACACCGACATCAGGCTGCCTAGAGGATGGGGCCTGGACTTACGGCTCGTGAGTGATGCAGTGCTGGCGATGTATAGCCCGCACAGGTGCTACTTGCAGGTTGGGATGCCCAGGCCGATCCTACCACCCTTATCCCACCTTCCCACGCTGTAGGCGAGGAGGATTGCCTCATCTTGAGGTTCCTCCACCTCTTGATATAATCGAGGGCTGTCTCATCTGCCCTCTGCTTTGTTGGGTAAAGTTCGGCTACTGTGACCTCCCTCTCTGTAACATGAAATCTTTCCCTGAACTTTCTCTGCATGTCCGACCAGTCGTTGATCGACCCGGTCGGGAGGCTGAAGTGCCACTCGAATGCAAGCCCCGTCAGTAAGGACCTGAAAAATTTCAGTAGGTACGACTCCTCGGTGGCCAGATCACCCATGATGGTCATGTAGTAGGCGACATGTTCCTTCGGAGATCCCTTCCCATTGAACTTGTCAAATTTTGTCGGCTTGTTGATCCCCGGGGAAAGCCGCTTGGCAGCATGATGCGGCGAGTATGGTACCCGATATGCATCGAATGCGACGTAGTCACCTTCACTTCTTTCAGCAAGCTTCAGCTCGATCATTCTTTCCACTATCATCTTGTTCACGATCGTGGGATTGACTGGCTCTGGGTAGAAATGTACCGGCTGTAGGTAGGGGGTGACCAGTGTGGTCGCCAGCGGCGGACGCAGCAGAGGAGGCGTTTGGTGCACCTGAGGGAGCACTGGCGGCATCAGTGGCTATGGTGGCCATTGTTGGGTCGTTGCCAAACTCGGTTCTGACGACTGAGGTAGAGTGAAGAGTGGTGGAGGGTCAGCTTGATGGACGGCTCCCCGAGATGATTCACCCTGAACTTTGGGAGGCTTGGAAGCTGCTAATTGTTCAGTTTTCTCCATCAGCTGCTTCTTCAGCAGGCCTATCTCCTGTTGGTATTTCTGAAACAACATTAGGATCATTGGGTACATGGCTGCATTGCTGGGGATGGCTTCTGGCACATCCTGAGCTAGTGACCAGACTAACCTAAGGGTGCCCATGGGCCTAGCCCACTAGTTGGGCCCATTAAGCTACTTAATTAACCACATGACTTAAGACTTAGGTAAATAACCCTTATACCTAAGTACTGGACACAAATAAAAGAAAAATGGCATGATTCATAACTCAAATAAAATATAAAAGTTACATGAATAGACTCAAAAAAATGAGACAAACGTGATGGAACATGCCGACGATCAATCCGAGCCTCGAAAAATATGGAGGGGCAAGGGATGCCCCCATCAAAAATTTACCGGATGAATCCTAGATCCGCACCATTAAGGATCTGCTAAACTACGGGTGTTACAGTCATCCCTTACCTAAAGAAGCTATTAGAGTTCTAAGTTGGCCTACAGGAAGAGCAGAATGTGGTAAGAGAGAAAAGAGAAGAGGAAAGAGCGCCTGCTCAGACTACCATTACAGAGAAAGGAGTAAGAAAGAAGAAAGATCCACAGCCAGCAAGCCAGCCCTGGTTCCCCTACTTCATTGTTTGAGCACCGCAGTTTATAGTGCTTCTTCGCTCGGGACTACTGCAGTTGCATCATCGTGTTTTGGTTTCTTGTTGTGTCTTTGTTTTTCTTCAACAAACCATCGTGTGTGTTGAGTGTATTTACCATGTTATCTGAGTTACAGCAAGTGTGTGTCTATCTTCTTGCTTTGTTTTGTTTCCTCCTTGTGGGACTTCTTTCCTGTGTGGCTCGAGGACTTGTCCTTGTGTGTGTGTGTGTGTTGGGGATAGTCCCTGTGTTCAGCTAGTTTCCAACATGTATGTATGTGTGTTTCTCTTGGCCAAGGAGTGGAAGCCTCACCGTGTTAGTGCAGGGTGGATGTAGGTGTGCCTTTGTGCAGCCGAACCACCTTAAAAGTACTGTGTTGTGGTTTTCTCTCCATTTCTTCTATCCCCTCTTCACAGGTGGCTTGTGTTATGTTAGATCATCTCCTTGCGTTTAGTCCTATTAAACTGCCGTCTGACTCTACTTGTGATAATTGCAGTAGCTTGGTTGTAGAAGTCGAAGAAGTTGGTATAGGATCTATTCACCCCCCCTCTAGATCCTCTCATATTGTCCAATAGTTGGTATCAGAGCAAGATCCCTACAGATGTGGTCCAATGACCCAGGGAGATCCGATGGGAATGTCCCTCGCAACTACATAGCTGACGGTCATGCCATCAACTGACTGTCATTTTTCCATGGAACTAATTATCTATGCTGGAAGAATTGAATGGAAGACCATTCGTCATACATCCCCTCGACAAACTCCTCCAACCCTTGCGGGGCCTGATCAGCCCCTTGGGTGGCTTCCCCAGTTCTTGGTATCGGTATATCGATGTTATCGATATATCAGTATCCAGATCTTCGGGTCGTTACAGTAGTAATGAAAAGTTTAGATTCTAACATATTAGGCCTCATCGGTAGAGTATCACCAAAGCTCTTAGATATGAATAAATGCGTAGCTCCGGTATCAAATGAAATCAAGGCAGGGTTTGAGCAAACAGAAAGAGTACCTTCCACAACATCACCTTCTTCGGTAGGATCTGCATCCATAAGAGCATGGAGTCTACCTTACTTTTTGATAGGAACTAAAAGTTTTTCCAGTGGGGCTTGCTCATTGAGAAGTGGACAATTCGGGATTCTATGGTCCCAACTCCCACAACGAAGACATGCACCGAGTCTTCTCTAGGATTCTTCCGCCTTATGTCCTGGCTTTTCATAATGTTTGCATATCTCTCTTGATGGGGCATCAGCAGGGACAATCTACTTGTCATATGCTCTTGGCTTCTTGTCCTTGTGGAAATTACACCCATCAAAATTGGGCCTCTTCTTCCTGAAGGAAGGCTTGAAGTTGCCAGAACTACTGACTTGCCCCTTCTTAGCATCTCTTCCTTGAATATGGTCAAATAGCTCTGTTGCATCTTTCAGAAGTTGGGCACTTCTCACTATATCGGCATACACTTGGATATCCATCGGGGCTAATTAAGTAATATATTGAGGCCTCAAGCTCTTCAGGAATCTCTTCGCCCTCATCTTCTAGGTACCCACAAGTTGTGGTGCGCACTGGGATAGCCTCGAAAATTAAGCTTCATATTCTGTCACCATCAGACCTCTTTGCTTCAATGAAGCAAATTCGACAGCTTTACTCTCTTGCACCTTGTCAGAGAAGTACTTATTATTGAAGTGCTCTACAAATTCTTCCCACAACACATGATCGTGGGGCAGAGTTGCTTCAATGCACAGGCATCTCTCACCAGTTGAAAAATGTTGGATGGTAAGAGAGGATCTAGAGGGGGTGAATAGATTAGGCACCAAATTTTTAATGCAGTGCAAGGCCAGTAGGAACCGGTGAGGCAATGTAACCAAGTTTCTAGCATGGTTCTATTCTAGCACATGGAATTATGAAGAGACAATGTTGCAAGGAAGCTTAAACAAAAACAAGGCACATGTGGAGGAGTTAGAAGAAATGGAGGGTACCTAAAAAAAATCACAACACGTGAGCCTGCTTTCCATCAGACAAGGATGAGAGGAGACCCTCTGTGACTATGTGTCCTAATTTTGGGTAGAGGCACTTCGCACTCCCCACCTCGACATCAGCATCGCCACCACCGTACTGACCCAGGGCACTCAGGAGTCCATCCTCCAATAATCGCTCAGAGTCGAAGTCCCAACCACCTTGACCAACCTCCTCGCCTTAGCACTAAAACACGCAAGGTGTGAGGAGAACAGCGTGACCCTCGGCCACGCGGTCAGATCAAACCAACCCGATAGCAAAAGATCCACTAACTCGCCTCGAGAAGGGCAGAGCAAGCGGGAGTGACAGGACTGAGATCGCCGCAACCACTCAGAGAATAAAGAAAGGGGAAACTACAGCCACTACACGCCCCTTACGGCTCCACCTGACCAGATCCTTACGGAGATCCGTGAGGAACCTTACCTCAAGTGGCCCCTAAAGATGAAGTCCGACCTGAGGACCAGAAGCAAGAAGAGGTACTGTGGCTTCCACCGTGACCACGGCCATGACACTATCGATTGCATCCAGCTCAAGGATGCTATCGAGGACCTCATCTGGTGAGGACTCCTTGATAAGTTCATCACCATGGCCAAGGAGAAGCAAAAATGTGAGCGAGCCCCTCCCATCGACAACTGACCCAATGGGAAAGAGATCATGATGATCTCTGGAGGGCCGGCTTCGGGAGGCAACAGTTCCCGGAGATGCCGGCGGTATGCCTAAGCAATTAACACAGTGGAGCGTGGTGACAGTGGCCGACAGGAAGCTGTCGCCCGGGAAGCACCCCGAGGATCCTATCGTCCTCTCAGATGAAGACTTAGAAGGTGTAGCCACTCCCCACTCAGACACTTTGGTGGTCTCGGCCACCGATAATCAATGTACTGTTCGACGTATTCTAGTGGATAATGGAAGTGGCCCCGACGTTATTTCTTACGATTGCCAAGTACTCATGGGTGTGGATTTATCACGAACAACACCACTACACACACCCTTGTATGGATTCTCTGGCACAACCGTCCTCTAGGAAGGACGTATCTGATGCGGAACGACGATGCAAACTCAAGACCAATTTGGATGCGTACCTGAGACTCTAAATCGCGACTTGTCCCTAGCGAGGGAAGCGTGTGGATGTGCGCGGTTGAGAAACTGGCAATGAGTCCTCGCGACTCGTCCCTAGCGAGAAAATGAAATGTTGAAAAATGTAATTGATGACTTGAAGATTAGATTACAGAACTGTGAAAAAGAGACAAATATTGCCACTGAAAAATATGATGCTGTTGTGTGGGTAAACTGTGAACTGAAAAAGACAATTGAGGATTTAGAAAAGGAAACAAAGATAAACAGCAAACCCTTGAGAGTATGACCCAGGGAAATGATAATCTGAATGCTCTTCTGGGTACTAAAGTCAATTTCAGAAAAGAGGGGTTAGGATATAATCCAACTGCCAAAAAGAGCTTTGAATTAAAAACCATATCATTTGTTGCAGAAAAGGAAAAAGGAAAAAGCAGCCCCCTAATCAGATTGAGCAGTGAGAATAATGATGGAAAAAGAAATGCTAAAACTGCCAATCAAAATAAGCCCAGTGCCAAGGACAAGGGCAAACAGAAAGTTGAGGTGTCTAGTGGTTCGAGTACTCACAGCACCACACCTCAGGGCAAAAGTCAGGTTAGGGGTCAACCATCTAAGACACAAGGTCAAGGAAAACCCCAGAGTAAGTTCACCCAGTCTTTTAAGAAGAGTTATAGGAATAATCAACCTACACCCATGCACACTTCAAGTGGGTCTAGGACATTCAGGAGATCAGATGTGAACAAGGTTAAGTCAAGTCAACACCACTACCCTGGAGTACCTACCTACACTTCATACCACTTCTCACAGCCTTATCAGTTTGGTAGGACAGGTAGAGATAGAACTGGATTGAGGTCTGCATATTAGTCATATCCCAATCAGACCCACAGGCCTCAATTCAGGAATAGATTTGGGCAATCCAGGTCTTGGAAACCATAGTTTTTATGGTCAGCCTAGGACCATCATTGGTTACACCTCACCAAATGCTCACTGGACTATGCACTGGCATACAAATTTTCAATCTGTCAATAATGCCAGAAAATAGAATAAATCATACAGAGCTGAAACTGTCAATGCCAACAGAAACAACAACAGCAAAAAGAGAACCAACAAATCCACAAAACAATCATCTCCAAAACAAATGTGGATTCCAAAGTATTTACTATCTTGTCTGAGTGATTTTACTGCTGCTTTGGGGCCCAAACATTCTTGGGTTCCAAAATCTTCTACTTGATCTTCCTTGCAGGTATGCCTAGCAGCCAACCACAACAAGTGGTATCTAGACAGTGGCTGCTCCAGGCACATGACCGGGGATAAAGTCAAATTCTGCATGTTGGTGGAGAAGAATGCAGGTCATGTTACTTTTGGAGGTAATACCATGGGAAAAAATGTTAGTTCAGGTAAGGTAGGTAAGTGTACTACCTGTTGTATAGATGAAGTTCTGTTAATAGAAGGCCTTGCTTATAATTTGCTTAGCATTAGCCAACTGTGTAATAAAGGCCATAAAGTAGTTTTTGATTCTCTTGGATGCACCATTTATGAACCCAGCTCTGATATCATTAAATTTTCTGGCAAGAGAGTTAATAACATATACATGGTAGATTTAGATGATATAGCACACACAAACCTTTATCTCACTGCTAATAAGGATGACTTAGCCTACGTATGGCATCGTAGACTAGGTCATGCCAGCTATACTGTGTTACATAAATTGAATAAATATGGCATGCTTAATGGACTTCCTGAAATTTCTTTTAAAAATGAAAATAAAGTCTGTGAGGCATGCACACAGTCCAGGCAAACTAGGAAGTCATTCAAGTCCAGAACTGAAAACCTATCTACTAGACCTTATGAGTTGATTCACATGGATCTTTTTGGACCCACAAGATCAGCTAGTTTATCAAGAAGGAGATATGGTTTTGTATTAATTGATGACTTTTCTAGATTCACTTCGGTGTTCTTCCTCACACACAAGAACAATGCCTTTGATGAATTTCAGGAATTCTATCTTAGAATAAAATAGAACAATGATCATTCCATTCTGAATATTTTGTCTGATCATGGTGGTGAGTTTGAAAACTCACAATTCGAAGATTTTTGCAGGAAAAATGGTATCAACCACAGGTTCTCCTCACCAAGGACACCTGAGCAGAATGGAGTAGTGGAGAGGAGGAACCGAACCCTTGTGGAGATGGCCAGGACTATGCTGGTTGAAGGTAATCTGCCCAGGAGGTTTTGGGCTGAGGCAGTTAATACTGCATGCTACATTGTCAACAGAGCCCTGGTAAGATCTTTTACCCAAAAGACTCCCTATGAAATTCTCAAGGGTCAAAAACCTTCACTAGCACATTTCAAGATTTTTGGATGTAAATGCTATATTCATGTTAATTCTAAACGGGACCTTGATAAGTTTGTACCTAAAAGTGACCCTAGAATATTTCTAGGATGGATTATATGTATGCGGAGGGCCATATGGATGAATATGATGAATAGGTGGAGGGTGAATGACATCCACTTGGTCATTGAACATTGCCAGCTCATCTTGCTCACTTGGATCTATGATGTCATTATCTCTCCGCTCCTTCCAATCTTGTTCCATCTTATTGATCTTATTCATAAAGGCATGAAGAGGATTGACTGGAGAGGGAGGAGGAGGAGGAGCGGGCCACAGGCTTGTGACTCTCTTGAGTTGTTCCTCCATTGAAGTGATTTTATCAAGAAGAGTTCATTGGACGGGTGTAGCTTGAATAACAGAGGGTCGGCCTTGAATGCTCGAAGGGGCCCGACGTAAAGGCCATGTAGGGGCGGCATGACATAAAGGCCGTGGAGGAGGATTAATGGGCCGGCCCATAAAAGGACCCAGTTGGGCTTGGTTGTAAGGAATGCAGGGGCTTTGGGGCCGTAAAGGAGGAGATTGAATAGAAGGTGGCGAGTGATAAATCACCCGGGTACGAGTATGTGTAGGAGGCAGAGATGTGTGATGGATCACCCAAGCAGGAGTGTGAATAGAAGGTGGGTGATGGGCCACCCGATTAGGAATGAAAGGAGGCGGCGAAGAAGATGCACCCTCAACAATAGCTGTAAGGGCTTGGATTTGTTGAGGGGTAAGATGATGTAACGGATGTAGGATTTGGGAAACCTTCTCATCATGTTGAGGAGCTGGTTCCAGGGGAATAGTAGCTTGCGATTGATGCAAAGAGCCATAAGATTGGAAGTTGCCCATAGATCAGGCAAGACCATAAGAATGAGGAGGTGGTCCCTTAGAAAAATTGTGGTAAAGATTATAAAATTGAAGGTCATAGGATGTGCTAAGTTGATCATCCTCATGGATATATGAATGATTTAACATGTTGGTTTGATTATCAACGTGAAATATTATGCAAGCAAACAATATCCAATCAAGGTAATTTTACAAATAATATCTAACAAGTTGAGATTTACGCTTGATTTTTAAGCTGAACCTTGGTGAATTGGATGATTTTGACAAAGTTTGATATGGTTCACACAAGATAGGAACCTAGTTTCAATGTGATTTTTCTTCAATGCCAACTAGGTACACTCTCTCACCACGTATAGGCCAACTAAACCTGGGGAACTTCAAGGTACAACCTACCCGACGTCCGTGAGGAAATCCACATGTGCGGGGACTTATGGAGGCTTGGTTTAGGAATTTCCAGTCCAAAGAGACGGAATGCTCAATGGAGGGTGTTCACATCCTCGATATATCCCAAAGTTGGCAGTAGAGATGAAGTCACAGAAGTTCAGAGATTCTTGTTTTATCATGTCATGAATGGGATTCAAATTAATATGGGTAGGCTCATGATAGATTCGATTGGCACTTGCCGGACCTACCTTCGGTGTTCTCTACCATATGCTTCATAGTTGACCGGTGTTTTCATCTATGTTGGGATTGACGTGGCAAATGAACAGTTTATCTCTGTCAGGCACGATGATATATACAACAAGCATAAGAGTTTCACAGATTTTGGCTACTCCTACGGTCCTGATGGAGAGCTTTGGCGGGACATTCCAACCTATGGGGAAGAAGAGAACAGTGATGAAGAACAAGAACCAGCCCCACAGCAAGGTGAAGGGGATATCCCCCCTCTAGTTCCAGTCGAGGAGCAGCCTCCTCCACCATCACCTTCTCACCAGGACTTGCAGTAGCCTCCTCCACCATCACCTTTTCACTAGGACTTTGAGATGCCTCCTCCACCTCAGTTTTATCATGGAGAGTCTTCTACTCAGGGGACCAAACAACACCCTTCGGTGGACTATGAGGCTTTTAACGGGCGGCTCATCAGATTGGAGGCTCGTGTGGATACCTTTGGGCATGATCTCTAAACCTTTAGGGGGCATATAAACACTCTGGGCACTACGATTGACACCATGTCTGGGCGCATAGATACCTTCTCTACTATCTTGGACACTCTCTCCACTCAGATGGCCACACTCACCACCCACATGGCTTCCATCCAAGAGAGTGTAGCTGATTCTACCCCTTCCTTCGGCACCATACACCTCACCCTTCTTGCCATGCAGCGCCGGGCTGAGGTCCATGACGAGACCATTGGCCGTATTCATGATCTTCTTCAGGTTCATGACCATTATCTTGGCGACATCCGTCGGCACCTTGGTCATCCGCCTTTTCCTCTAGCAGACCAGCCACCTCCTGACGATGCTCCATGAGGATTTCTTTTGATTTTCCCTTCTAGCATGTTGTTCTTTGGTCTTAGTTCACTTGGGTCCCCCCTTCGTCTATCCTATCCCTTTTTGATGTTGCCAAAGGGAGAGAAGTAGTAGGGCAGGTCTATATAGTTATGTATATCGATGTGTGGTTGCGTGCTTGCATGTATGATCATGTGAGGATCCTTATGTCAGTAGTGCTTGCATGTATGATCATGTGAGGATCCTTATGTCAGTAGTGTCAGTTCTATAGTCGCTTAGTCTCTTGTCTTAGAGTCGTGACTCACCATAAAATTCCCAGGTCTGAATTCTTTCATTTGATCCACAGTCAAAGCCCATAAACAGGCTAGTTCCACTCTGCCCTGTGGATTCTGAGTTTCAGGATAGAACCATCACCCAACTTGCAGAGCATGTCAGTTCCATTCAGACCGTTGGATGGTTCTGAAATTCTAGTATGTCGAAGCTCTTTGAGTGCTCTTTGCAACGGTGCTAACCTAGTCTCCATCCGACGTCGTGGCTGGGCGTACCGGCCATCTTCGTCAGGATGTGCAGATCTAACCTGAAGTAGAACTGCGGGACAGCCTTGGGAATTAGATCCCAAGACATCGCCCGCCTCCTCTCCGGTGATCGCTGTACCTGGGGATCGGCCCGGGACACTCCTGGAGTGCCCCCATCTGTCGATGCAGCCAGGGACCACCCCGGACGTCGCCGTACTAGTAGCAGGTCCCACGTGCTGTCCTGCGGGCCTGAGTGAAAAGTGCTAAACCGGCCGACCGCGTCCGCCCGAGCGCCACCAAGTGTTGCCTGTCAACCCGAACTCGTTACTCCCGGGTCCCACATGTAGCCTTTTACCTCCCTACATGGAGTGGGTAGAAATAATCAGTTCTGTAATTATTAATAATTATTGTACTGGGAGTACGAGTTCGACCGGGGTTGCCTTCCCCACGCCTGGAGCGTGGAGGTACACCCGCTGCCCCCTTGTCGTCGTAGTTACTTACTTTCCTAGTATAGTTCTTACTACCGCTGCTAGAGAGCATGTTAGGATCCTAGCTCGTACCATTCAATCACCACTGCGAGAAAGAGAGCGAGACCCATCCCGTGACCTGACCCGGGCACGAGAGAGAGCTTGATCACCCTTGACTCGTTGCCGATTTCTCAACCGTGCAGGTCCAACGCTTCCCTCGTTAAGGGACGAACACGAGCTTGCTAGAGTCTCAGGTTGCATCTCCAACTTGGAGTCAAGCCCGTCGTCTCATCCCGCATCAAATTGGTATCAGAGCGTGGTTGAGTCTAGGGTAGTCTTTGCATTAATCATTGCATAAAACCAAAAAAAGAGAGGTCTAAGTCGTGTCTAGGAGCATCATTGTTTTCAAACAAAAAGAATAAAAAGTGTTTTGGTCAGCACCCCAACACTCCAGCATATCAAAAGACGTTACTCGAAAAGTTCAGTTACGTCGATCCAGAAGGTAGCCCCTCGTGTCGAGTCGGACCTTCGGGTTAAACTCTCCACAATGTACTGGAGTTTGGGTTAAGTCTAAGGGCTCTCTCTCTTTCTTCCCCACATTCTCTCTCCTCCACACCCCCATTCCTCGGTTCGCTGTCCAAACGGACTTCGGCCGACACGTGGGAGGTACCGATGGGACGGACTCGACGTGAGGATCGCGTGGGTACCCTTCTTCCCTCGGATCGTGGAGCGTGGAGACGCGTGCGAGCTAGAAGACGGCGTGGCCCCCGTCTCCCGTTCGGCACTGATTCGCGGTGTTTGTCGCGTAAAAGGTAGGGGATTAGACTCCTCATCTCGTTAGGAATCTATTGACGCCCTCTGCGTCGCCATCCATCACCATTTGTCTCGTTTTCTGTGTAATTCTTCTTTTGGGAGATTTTAGGGTTTATTCTCGGTTTACCTGCCTCTCTCGTTTCTTGGCCCAGACGGCTGCTGATCGAAGCCGGAGAGGTACCATTGGATTGGTTGCATCGCGAGGATTGCACTGACGTCCACCATTCCTCGATTCACGTAACGTGGAGTCGATCCAGGTCGGGAGGCTCCATTTCTCCCTCACGCTGGTTCGCCGTCGATTCGTCACTTCCGTCATCGTCCAGGTAGGGGGATAGATGCCTTATCGCGCTAGGACACCATCGGTACCACTTGCGCCGTGGTCCAACGCCCTCTGCATCGTATTACGTGTATTTTTCTATTTAATGTATTTTACCTCTCTCTCACGATAGCATCGACACCTGGAAGATCCTGCCGAGTCTCCAGGCATTCGAGTATACGAGGAAGGTCATTCTGGCACGCCGTCTGCTCACGCCATCATCATGCTGAAGAAGCTCGTCCAAAGCCCGTCACCGGCCCCCCAATAAGCCATCCCACCCCTTTTGTTCTGCTTCATTTTATTCTGTTAGTTGCATTGCATGCACCATTCATTATCCATACTGCTCTTCTCTCCACGAGAGAACTCTGTTTCTTCATCTATCATATCATTTGTCTACCCTTTGTGTCCAAAAGGGGTTTCAAACAATACCAACCAGGTGCGTGTTTGATCATGATCGCATCATTTTCACCTCAAGGGACTGATACTACACTATTTTCATTCTAATCCGCATGCTGTTCGTTTCGTCTTTCTTCCAGGGTAACCTGAAGGAAAATCCTCTTCGTCGGCCGACCGAAGGAAGAGGAAGAAGGAACTCACGTAATCTCTCGTTTCGGAGACGAGACGCGATCATTCCCTCCTATTTCGAGGTACCAACCTCTGGCGATCACACCCCCACACACACGCACTTCATTTATTTTAATCTCATTCGGGTTAGAAGGCAAGAGCCCATTTTCTCATGGGGTATAAGTGATTTAAGTCCTTTATCGCTAAATTTTTTTCAAGGGGTGATCTATTCAACCCCTCCCCTTCTAGATCACCACACACACACTCCGTGTTTATCACCCTATTTGGTTCCATGATACCCTAGAGTGCTGGATGGGTGTCAGGATGAAATTCATTCATAGGGAGGATATCATTTCAACTAGTCGGATCTTCGGGAGCCATCCCCTCTTCTTTATAGGTGGCGCCTTTAGGTTCTCTCCACAGGTGGAGTGCAGGACTGCAGATAAGAAGACCTGGGATGAGTGGCGACTGTACATCAATAGATTGCCCATGGATCGGTTCGTGATGTGTCCCTCCTTCCTCCACGACACTACTGTTAGACTTCCTAGGAGGCCAGGTTTGGACCTAAGGATCGTGAGTGACACTGTGCTGGCGATGTATAGCCCGCACCAGTGCTACCTATAGGTTGGACTACCCAAGACCACGCTTCCAGCACTACCCCACCTTCCCACGCTACAGGTGAGGAGGCTTGGGACAGAGGAGGATGAGCAGATGGTCAGGGGTGCCCTGATCATGTGGGAGGTGAGCAGGGTGCGTACCATTCCAGCAGAGGTTACGGAGGTTGCAGAGACCTACCAGGCTTATGTTGGGGAGCTGAGGGAGATACATCCCGGTGGGGATGCCCAGTAGAGGATTGAGTGATTTCTTTTCCTTTCATGATGTTGATATGGAAAAAGAATTTTGGAACTTGATATATGAAATAAATGAGTTGGTTTGATCAAATGGAGCTTGAGTTTGGCCTTCCATTGTGATTTTTGAATTGAGTATCTCGGGATGAACGCGGTTTAAAACAGACTGCTCTATTGAGTGAACGGTTAGACTATAACCATGCTAGAATGATGGACGGCCAGATCCAGGCCGTGCAGGGGTTCAGCAATTGGGTTAAGGATAGGAGTTTTGGAGGTTTGAACGGCCTAACGATAGACCGTAGATAGTTGTGAGCAGCTAGGAATTCACCGTGCAGATTGATGAATGGCCAAGATAGGGCCATTTAAATGTTGAGAGTTCTGGACTTGGAGCGGTCTTAGCTAAACTGTGCAGAAGCAGAACGTTTTTATGCAGGCCGTGAAAAGATATTAAACGGTCTCCAAAGGACCGTGTATAGATGAGAACACTTGACCTTTGTCTTTAACCTGCCCCTGCACACACGTAGAACAAGAAAACAGATTAAATCTGTTTTAGGCTGATATTCTAATGATAGTTTGAATGCGTAATCTTTATCAAGCGGCCTTGAACAGGAGAAAACTTTTTTTTTTTCATAAGTGCAGGAATATGGAGAATTTCTCCCTTTCTTTTTTCCGATGGTCCAAAGGATTGTACCTCAAACTAGACTTATTACAGCATATTAGTAGCGTGATGCTCCCGAGCCAACATCTTCTATCAGAACAAGAAATTCAAGGAGAAAGTCTAAATACCAGAGGCAGCAAACTCCTTGAGGAGCGTCCAGGACTGCGTGGCACGCCAGTCGGTGATGACCCCCTGTCGCTGGAATTCCTGGAGGACGTCCCTGAGTTCACGTTGGAAGTGGTCGAAAAGTGTAGGGTAATGGGAGCAGGCCTTGAAGCAGAGCGCCTCAAGGCCCTTGGGCATAGGCACAGCGTAGAGGTAGGGCTGCGCCTGGATGACGAACGCCAGGCCCCCGGTCGTCCCGCCTGCCACCGCGCCGCCATTGCCGTTGACCCTGGCGAGCCCCAGTCGCTGCCTGACCTCCTCCTCGACAGGGTGCTCCCCCTGGAGCTCGGCGGACGCGAGGTCGGAGGCCATGGCGCGCATGCCCTGGCAGATCCAGCGAACCACGCACTTGCCCAGCTCCTTGCGGCCGAGGGGGTCCCCATTCTGGTAAAGCGTGCGGACGCTGATGGAAGCGTCCTCCGCGGAGGGGACACACTCCCCTACGTCGTCCCTTTTGTGACGCCTCTTCCTACTGCTTCTGCGCAGTGCCACGTTTGGTGTTTTCGGCGATTGTCCCGTCGGAGGAGGATTGGCATTGCTACTCGTGCTGCTGCTGCCGCTTTTCTCCTTGGTGTTACTGTTGTAGCTGCTGCTACTCCTGTTTCTGTCTCTGGTTACAGGGGTGGTGGTGGTGGTAGTGATGCTGCCGGTGGTAGCGCCGCCGCTGGCATGGGGTTGGCTGGAGCAGCGGATGGAACGTGGGCGGAAACGGGAGGCGGCTATGGTGTAGTAACAATTAGTACAGGAAGAAGGGAGGGAGACGGAGTGGTGGTAGGAGAGATCGGGTGACTTGGAGGAGGCGGCCGCAGGAGGCACACAGCGTAAGCAGCGACCAAAGAAAGCAGCTTTCATGGCGTGGAATCTGTGAACAAGCAGCAATCAATATTAGCAACCCCCGCCCCACCCCCTTCCTGGCCGAGGCCTCCCTCAAAAACGCGTGGCCTCAGGCCTGGCCCCTCTCTCTCTCATAGGCGCGCACACACACACATCGATTTATCTAAACCCTCTAAATTTCTTTAGGTAGATTTACTTTTTTTTTACAATTTTAAATTCCAACAAAAAAGAGAAAAAAAACAACCCATAAATTTCTTTTCAAAATACAAAGTTTTCAATCTTAAAATCTAAGCCTCTCCATGGATTCGACCTGGACTTGCCACGAAACTACGTTTTTATTTCTTTGCGAGTTTAGAATTTAAGATTGACGGCCAGTGTGTTTAACGGTGTAAATTTAGGATCGATCAGGTAGAGCCATGGGCTAAGCCTTAAAGTAGGATTAAGCAAGGAAATAAAACAAACACTTAAGTTTTGTAATAGTGATTGCAGACTTAATTATCGCCAATGGCTGCCGAGAGAGCATAGTGGCGCGAGATGTAGTGGATGGTGCAAGGACTGACCCAAATGGTGCAACAAGTAGCTCAGGGAGGAGCTAACCGTGGAGCGAGAGATTTACATAGGAACTTCAAAAGTATGAGCCCTCCCAAGTTCGCAAGGCCCATGAACCAAGATGAGGTGGAACATTACGTAAAGGAGATCGAGAGGATCTTCTGCGTTATGCAATGCGTGGATGAGTAAAAGGTCCTATTGGCCACTTTTCAACTAGAAAAGGATGCCCGTACTTGGTGGGAATCTATTGAAGTGACTCTAGCATATGATAATATGTTGTGGGAAGAGTTTATGGAACACTTTAACAACAAGTACTTCTCTGATAGGGTACAAGAAAGGAAAGCTGCTGAAATTGCTTCCTTGAAGCAAAGGAGTTTGATGGTAGCAGAATATGAAGCTCAATTCGCGAGATTTTCTCAGTACGCACCACACCTTGTCGGTACCGAAAAGATGAAGACGAGGAGATTATTAAATGGCTTAAAGTCCAAGTATATTACTCAACTCACCTCAATAGATATCCAAGTATATGTCGATGTGGTGAGAAGAACCCAACTCTTGGAGGATGCAACAGAGATGTCTGATCACATCCGGGGAAGAGAAGCAAAGAAGGAGCAAGTTATTGGCTCTAGTAGCTTCAAACCCTCCATTGGGAAGAAGAGGCCCAAATTTGAGGGGCATAACTTCAATAAGGATGGGTGTAACATTCAAAAGGACAAGAAGCCAAGATCGTTCGACAAACAAATTGTCCAAGTTGTTACCCCATCTAAGGAACTATGCAAGCATTGTGAAAAGCCCGGACATAAGGCAAAAGAGTGTTGGAGAAGACTCAGTGCTTGTCTTCATTGTGGGAGCCAGGATCATAGAATCCTGACGATTGGCTATATGACCTCTTGGCGACGATCATGTTCGACATGAGGGTCTATATGCATCAGTGGCACCTGACATACCTAGTCGTCATGACTAAAAGGTTCACCAACATGAGGTGAAACTGGGAGGCTTTAGGCACACTGCTCGAGCTATGGCATCTGGAGACCCACACCTTCGTGTTCCCATAGTTTGAGGCCTCGGTGCTGGTGGAGGAGATCAATTTTCTCTTCCAGTGGGGAGACCTAGACACGGGTGACCTAATAGATCTCCCTCCCTGGGAGGAAGTCCTGGCCGAGATAGTTCGTGATAAGCAGGAGCTTCAGCAGATGACAGACTAGTGAGGGACCTTGGTCGATCACCTTGCTAGGTGGATATTGGGCCAGATCGAGGACAGGTCAGCTGAGGTGGACCGACTGATGAGGGGACTGACGTTATGCCTCATCGGGGCATTACTTTTCCCTATGTCTGGGGATGTGTTGACGCGAGAGAGCATCAGACCACTTACTCTCCTATGAGATGGGTGCTCCCTCTGTCAGGCGATGCTTGCTCACTTGTGTAGCAAGCTTACACAGATGAGTTTAGGCAGGAGCACCATGGGGAGTCTCTTCCTGCTACAGGTGTGGATGGTGGTCCTCTTGAGTTTTGATTTTGATGACACGGTGGCTACTGCTTCTCAGATCTTTGAGAAGAGTGCCCTCTACCCAGCTAGGGCTATCTTTGGTCCTCAAGATCAAGTGGTATGCAAGACAACGCTTCTGAAGACCAGAGATGACTGGCGTGACTACTTAAACTTCCTGCCCAAGGAGTAATTTGTGTTAGTGCCGATGATGTACCGACACCTAGAGTTTTGAGTCTGCGAGTCACTGGACTGGGAGCTTTGGCTTGTTAGGGCTCGGGACATAGTGTTGTACCAAGCCCATCGCTGTCAGCGCCAGGTGGGACTGCCTAGACCGATCCCAAGGCCCTCCTCTAGGGGAGCTTTGATCAAGAGTCATCTCTTGGGGACCGACGAGGATAAAAGATGACTTCGGAAGGCACGGAGAGCATGGAGATGCCATGCCGATGTATTAAAGGCACAGATTGATGTGGGGTAGGATAAAGATGAACTGAAGGATTATGTAGGCTATTTGCAGGGTGTTCAGCCAATCGTCAATGAATTCTTCATGCAATGCCGAGCGTGATGGATTGCATTGTAGGGGTGATATTTTAATTTTTATTTACATTATATGAATTGAATTACTAGTATTTGACATTATTGTTGGGCCCAAAAATCAATTAGTTTTATCAGATAACTCCACATTAGAATAATTACACGTGAGCTCCATTATATACCCCAGCCCCAGGTTGTCCAAAGCTCATTAACAGACTCAGAACATGTCAAAGTCACTAAACTGGAAGCCACACGTTGCATTTTTAAAATCCTTCACAGACAACGAGAGGTAAATTCTCCCAGCATCCTAGGCCATATGAGATGGAGGACCGTCTCAAAGTCCTCGCTTTCTACTCCCGAAGAACGTTCACACACACAATACTCAGTGTGCAGACACTACGCAGCCACGGACAGGAATCAACCAGTAAAGGAGCAACTAACGGCTAAAGCTAAAGAGTTTTACATCGAAGTCACCATGAAAACAGTCACGAATGCGGGGCAAGGAGGAAACCTAGCAAGGAAGGAATTTGGCACTCTCATACATCCATGTAGGCACACAAAAGAAGAACTTGAGAAGGTCAGGTCACGTACCCCGCCATTTTTTTCTCCTTCGGTCGATCTACCGGGATCGGAAGACCCTTTGCCCCCCCAAGCTCTACTGGGCAAAAAGAGAGAATCCAGTCAGATCCAGATCGAGACAAAAAAGAGGAAATCAAGATATTCAAATGGGGATAAGAGGGACAGTGACAGGGAGGGGGGAGGGAGAGATGGCGACCGCTCACCTGGCGTGGTGCAGAAGAATTAGGGCTTCTGGGGTAGGGCGCGGGAGAGGAGGAAGGAAAATGCGAAGTCTTCAAGGGGGGTCCCGGTGTGATGAGCTCAACGGTGTAGGCTGCAGCAGATCAACGGTGAGGTACAGTTTTGAAAAAATATTATTTTAAAATTTCTAAGTAAAATATTTTTAAATAATATTTTATTCAAAATTATCAATGTATATCTTGGAACTGATCGCAAGTGGAGTTGTTATCATTGACAAGTGACCCGTTTACCTTTTCGAGACGGACACCTGCCATATTTCAAAATTCAAACATTGTGATGGCAAAAGACGTGTATCTTGGCCCGATGATGTCAGCATATCACAAAATGCATCATCAGAAAACCCTCCTTCGATCACCCAGTCACGTGCGGATCATGCGCGCATTAACGAGGCAAGTAATCGCACGATCTTGGCACGATTGCCTGGTTTTGCGCCTTCCCACCCCCACTCCGACAAATATTTCTACACAACATACCTTATTCCCACGATCACACAATATCTTCGTATAAAAATAGTTCTACCAGATCTTAGACTCTCCTATAAAAGGTGGGTCGTGATAGTCTTTCAAGATATGCAAGTAATTACACATAGCCCTCTTACTCTCTTTCTGACCACACTTGCTAACTTCAACATCAACGGGTGTTGGCGCCTGCTTATTTTTCTTGAATTAATCGGGACCTAAACAAAAGGAATTACTCCTCCCAACAACCGGAACATTTTGCCGTGTCAAACGATATGACACAACAAACGGGGATCACCTCGAGCAAATGTCACCATGTCAACCAATTTCCCAACAGTCAGATCGGATCTGAGGTTGGGGACAACTTATCGTACCAAACAACACTCTGTAAAGATTTAGAGACCACTCTCAAATACTCTGCAAGTGGTATCACAGCGCCAGCACCTCAACAACCGGGCTAACCTGGGGCTCAGAACAATGTATCATGTCCTATGGCACCCTACAGAGAAGCGGGGGTCACCCCTGACTACCAGACAAATGGTATTGTCATGCCGACATCCCAGTTGTCGGGGCAGCCCGAGACTCACAGTCACCCATCAGGTCATGCGGTGTATGAAAAAGGTAAAGAACAACTCCTTACACATCTTCTACTAGTCACCTGACACCCGCAACTCGAACAGTAAGTCACATTTGAACTTCGAAGTCACTAACAGGTGCCGGCCAAGTCACGGTCGTCCATTAGGGCGTGACCTTTCTAAACGCGGTCACCTCAACAGTTGCATTCTAAATGCGGCCTCTGGGTCGACTGCATTCTGGACAAAGCCTGAATAGACAGCAGGCTTGCCTATCCCGGGTCCAGATTCAAGGGGTCACTCTTCTCTCTCTTCACCTAGCTGGCCTAAACCCTCAAGCGGGACCAACACCCCAGCACTCTCCCCGTCTAAACCCAACTTAACCTGGCCCGCCTAAACCTGGGCCCACATCTAAATAAAAACAAAAGAGAGAGAGAGAGAAGAGAGAGAGAGAGAACCTCCATTCCTCCCACCTAAACCTCCCCTTTACGGGGGCCAAGCCAAGGTGGGGCCCAGTCCTTTCTCTCTCCTCATTCCTCCTACCTAAACCCCCCCTTTACAGCGGCCAAGTCAAGATGAGGCCCAGCTCTTTCTCTCTCTATTCTTCCCACCTAAACCCCCTTTACGGGGGCCAAGATAAGGTGGGGCCCAATCTTTTCTCTCTCTCCATTCCTCCCACCTAAACCCCCCCTTTTATGGGGGCCAAGCCAAGGTGGGGCCTAGTCCTTTCTCTCTCTCCATTCTTTCCACCTAAACCCCCCTTTTACGGTGGCCAAGTCAAGGTGGGGCCCACCTCCTTTCTCTCTCTCCCCGAGACGCTGTGACTAGAGTCATGTCGTGGACTTGCCTCGATGAGGTGTACTAGTCTATTATCGGTGGAAACCTGCTTTGACGAGGCGTGCTAGTCTGATGTTGCTAGAGGCGAGACTTGGCGAGACATGTTGGCTTGGTCTTACTGAGGATCAGCCTCAACAAAGCGTGTTGACCTAAAGTTGCTGGAGATCGGCCTCAGTGAGGCGTGTCAAGCTGATGTTCCTGTGAGGCGTGTCACCCTAGAGTTGCTGGAGACCTACCTTGGCGAGACATCTTGGTCTGAAGTTGCTAGAGCCACCTCAACGGGGAGTGTCAGCCTGAAGTTGCTAGATTTGCCTCGGCGAGGCGTCTTGTTCTGAAGTTGTTAGATTTGCCCCTAAAGAGGCGTGGTGGCTTGGAATCATCGTTGGCCAACCCTTGCGGTGTAATGGCCAGAGGTTGATGCTGTCGACTAGCTATAGCAGCGTAATAGTCGAAGTTTAGGTTGGCTGACCCTTAAGAGTGTGACAACCAGGAGCAATGTTAGACAGATAGCCATTATAGTGTAATGGGTGGTACCTGTTAGTGTGTCAGTTGACCGCCGAGGCATTGCCGGAGATGTTGTGATTGGCTGGCCGTGCAGGTGTTATAGCCAGGGGTTGGAATAGACCGGCCCTTAAGGCGTTTTGGCCTATGTTGATGTAGACTGACCCATTGTAATGCCCCTGATTTTCTTTCGAATATTTGTCATGTATTTATGTGTATTTTTCTCTGATGTGCCTTCGGAACGCTGTGCAGGATGAACCGGTGTGTTCTCTGACTCCGGAATAGTACTACTGCGTTGTGCGTCTTCCGAGGATCACAGAGATAATTTTTCGTATTTTTCTAAATTTCTGGTATTTTTTAGATTTTCCTATATATAACCCTTAACCCTTTCTCTCTCCCCATTCTCTCTTTCTCACTCTCTCACCTCTCTTTCTCCCCTCTCTTCTCCGGCGGCCGGTCACCCTTAATGTAATACCCTAGATCCTTAATGGGTCTTCTCGGATCTTTATTAGGTCTTTCGGATCCTTTTTGGAGAGTTTCAAATCACTTTTGTGGCTCCCGAGTTGAGTTTTACGATCCGTGTGGATTTTTCTATCGTACAAGTTACGGAATCTTGCGGTGAGTTTATTTCTCAGTTCATCGACTCATGGACGTTACAGCTGCGATGTACTCTTCGCGAGGATCGTTTTGACTATTTTTTCATATTTTTTTGAATTAGTAGATTTTCGGGCTAAGAATCAAATTTTTAGAAATTAGGAAAATATCCTAATTTCTTTTCTTTTTATTCTTCTTCCTCTCTCCTCCCTTCTCATTTCGCGCACGCCTCTCTCTCTCTCATTTTCTCTCCTCTCTCGCCCTTCCGGCTCCGGCTACAGACGGAGGAGGCTCGTGGTCGAGGTGGTGACGGCGTGGGGATGGTCGACTGTGCGATGGGACGAGGATCGGACTGGTTTCGGCACGATCACGAACGGTGGATTTAAAGCCGACGGTCGAGCTCGCGTTGTGGTTTTCGGCCTGGATTAGTCGCTTTGGCGCGCGGTTTCTTCGGTGGAGGTAGGGAGAGGGACCACCTACCTTTCCTGCACCTTTCCTCATGGTTTCACGCTCTACAGTGCAAGAACGAGTGAGTTTAGGCTCATTGTGGTTTTTGGGAGTTCGTAGGCTTCATCGAAAAATGGTGACGATTTTCAGAATGGTTAGTACCATTCGACTCCCTGGAACATCTACATTCCATTGATACTAGTTTCGTGTCGAATGGTGGTCTATCAGGGCCGGTAGGAGGCCGGGAACCTCGTTAACCCCATTTAGGTGATTTCATTAGAATCACCCGTTTCTTACGATTCGTGCATCATTTTGACTCTGGTCGGAGTCCATGTGATTGCCATAGTGATTATGGCTGTATCCCCTTCGTTTCGGCACGAACGGGGCATGGAAAGGCCACGATCAGACGAACCCCATGGTTTGCTTGCCGTAACGCCTTCGCGGTTCAATGGTAACCGCTTAAGGCGTATGGGCTGCTAGTTTTGGACCGTTTAATGTGTCTCGAGTTCGGGTTGAGTGGTCAGTCGATAGATCGCTCTGGGGCTTGAGCGGCCAGGAGTGGTCTGCCCATCCTCCGTGAGTGGCTAGTTATCAGCCATTCATCTTCCCCATTGGGTTGAGCGGCCAGGTCCTGCCCGCTTATCCCAGTTGACCTTTGGTCAATAGTTTTGTGTC
>JANBPO010006208.1:0-39570 GCA_024336825.1 Amorphophallus titanum
CTCTTACTCTCTCCCCCTCTGTTCTCTCTCCTCTCTTCTCTTCTCCCCCAGGCGTGCGACTGTGGCAGAGGTGGATGAGGCGGGGATGTCGTGGAGGTGTCGTGGAGCATAATGGTGCGTGAAACGAGGTGTGACATTGGCACGATCCCTCAGTGGATTTAAAATATCACGGCGTGGGTTCATATGGTGGTTTCGACATTTTCGAATCGAGAAATCGACGAAGGAGGTAGGGGGATGGATTCCTTACCTCTTGTTTTACTTTTTTCTTGAATTTTGTGCCGATTAGTGCACGTTTGAGCGGGTTTTCAATTTTCGGGGAATTAAGGCATATTTTTGGGTGTGCGATGGAATCACCATTCCAGGCGATGTTTCTCATGTTAAACGGTAGAAAATGAACCCTTGATTTGTCGGGATTCGATTCCCGCCAATTTGACTGTAATTGGCCGTGATTTGGGGCCGTTAGGAGGCCGGTTCCCTCCATGAGTCAAGTTGGGTTGATTTGTGAAAATCGCCTATTTGATAGGCGTTTTGTGGTTTTCTGGATCCCTTCTGGATTGTGGAAGGTCGGTATTGAGTCTAGGAATGTTTTCCCCATTGTTTAGATGCGATTGGGGCATGGAAAGACTGAGTTTTGGGTAGTCCTACGATTTTCCCACCAAAACGATTTAGCGGTCCTACCAGCGATCGCCATTTGTAGAGGCAGCCCTCAGGAGACCGTTAACGTGAGTTCCATTGTCAATTTGTGGTTGCGGTCTTGCGACCGACAGCAACTTGATGTTGGCAGCCCTGGGTTGACCGCCAATTTCTTGTCAACAGTCTGAGGTTGACCGTCATTGGGTTTCCACTATTTTAAGTCGGTTCGGGCTAGTGGTCTAGCTCCCGACCGCAATTGGTTTGGCGGCCATAGGAGGACCGCCAATTCCTAGAAACGGTCCTAGTGAGACCGTTATTTATTTAAGTCGGTTCCTAGTAGCGATCTTGCGACTGACTGCCTTATGAAGTGACGGTCAGGCAGATGACCGCCACCAGGATGACTTATCATACTTTTCGAGAAGTTTTCGAGGCAGTTTGGATTTAACGGTCTGGCCGTGACCGCCAATCTGAAGAGACGGCCCTGTGAGGACCGCAAATTTACTGCCTGTTCAACCGTCCGAGCAGCGGCCCTGATAAGACCGCTAAAGCATATTAGCGGCCAAGGGTAAGACCGCCATTTGTTCGGATGTTGTATTCTCATTGGTTTAGCTTTCAGTTGGTTTGCCTCTCCTCTCATGGGATGTGAACCACCTCGAAGTGGGAGAATTCCTTTGCCGTAACCTTGGCTTGCTCTAAGTACTTAACCATCGAAGGTTCGCGCGCTTCGAATTCTCCCTTTACCTGGTTGGCGATGAGCATGGAGTCACTGTATACTCGCACACTCATCGCCCCCAAGTGTTTCGCCATGCGTAGCCCTAAGAGGAGTGCTTCGTATTCAGCCACATTGTTCATGGTCGGGAAGTTGAACCGCAAGGCGTACTGAAGCTCGAGCCCTTTAGGTGAAAGTAGGACCAACCCCACTCCGCTACCCGCGACGCAGGATGATCCGTCAACGTATAGCTCCCAAATGGGCTTGGAAGATTGCTCAGGTGAGTCTTCCGTGGGTATGGTACATTCGGCTATGAAGTCGGCGAGAGCCTGGGCCTTGATCGCAGCCCTCGGGTAGAACTTGATGTCAAACTCCCCCAACTCGATAGCCCATTTAATTAGCCTTCCTGAGGCGTCAGGGTTCTGGAGGATTTGTCAGAGTGGCTGGTCAGTGAGGACGGTGATTGGTTGAGCCAAGAAGTATGGCCGTAGCTTGCGAGCGACCATAATGAGTGCTAGGGTGAACTTTTCAGTTCGTGAGTATCGAAACTCCAGTCCTTATAACGCTTGACTGACGTAGTAGACGGACTTCATGACCCCTGCTTCTTCCCGTGTGAGCACGACACTCATTGTGCTCGATGTCAAAGATAGGTACAAGAGTAACTGTTCTCCCTTTTGCGATCTGGCGAGGATGGGAGGGGTCACCAAATAGCGTTTTAATTCTTCGAATGCCTGCTCGCACTCTTGGTCCCAATCGATCTGCCCTTTCTTCTCCGGCGCCTGATTGGCTTGCTTGATCAACCAAAAAAAGGGGAGACACCATTCGATGGCTCGGGATGGGAACTGAGCCAAGGCGGTGATGCTCCTGGTGAGGCACTGTACATCCCTCACTCGTCCGGGTTGCTGCATTTCCAGCACCACTCCGATTCGATCAGGATTGGCCTCGATCCCCCGCTGGGTGATGAGGAAACCCAGAAACTTCCCTGACTGTACTCCAAAAGCACATTTAGTCGGGTTAAGCTTCATGTTGTATCTTCTGAGCGTGGCGAAGGTCTCTGCCAGGTCTCCCAAGTGCTCGGTGGCTTGGAGGCTTTTTACGAGCATGTCGTCGATGTATACCTCCATGTTGCGGCCGATCTGCGAGTCGAACATGTGGTTGATGAGACGTTGGTAGGTTGCCGTTGCATTCTTCAACCCGAACGATATTTGAGTGTAGCAGTACAGGTCATGATCGGTGACAAATGCGATCTTCTCTTGGTCGGGCTTGTGCATGCTGATCTGGTGATAGCCGGAGTAGGCATCTAAGAAGCTTAGCATTTCATGCCCAGCCGTCGCGTCGACTAGTTGGTCGATCTGTGGCATGGGAAGCTATCATTGGGTGTAGCATTGTTGAGATTGGTGTAGTCCATGCACATCCGTCACTTTCCATTGCTCTTGGGGACCAGGATCAAGTTGGCTACCCAGTCTAGGTATTGGATAGGCCTGAGTAGCCCTGAGCGTAGCTTTTCACTCACTTGCTCCCTGATGATAGCCTATCGCTCGGGGTTGCAGTGCCTTCGACACTGCTGTATCGAGCGGCAAGTGGGATCCAACCTAAGTTGGTGTGTGATGACCTCTGGTGGGATTCTGGGAAGCTCATCCTTGGACCAAGCGAATACATCCTGGTTGGCCTGAGGAAGCTTGTGTAAGCTTGCTTATCGTGCTTGGATAGGTTCGCGCCAATCCTTAGTGTTCTGCCTGGATCTTCTCCCACTTGGATGAGGTACAAGTCCTCAACCGACGCGCTCGTGCTCGAGCCCAGATCTTCGGTCCTCGCCTTTTTCTTAGGTGGTACTTCTTCAAGATGTCGATCACGTGTGGAGATGAGGTAGCATCTCCTGGATTCCCCTTGATCACCTCGGACCTCCCCTATCCCCCGGGGGGTGGAGATTTTGAGCTTTTGATGATAAGAGGAAGGGACACCTCAAAGCATGCCGAGAATCCCTCAACTGATGATGGCATTGTATCCTGTCATTGTGCAAACTATAATAAAGTCGTCGAGGAAGGTTACCTCTTTTGGCGTGGTTCTGAATGTGATCGGGAGCTAGATGCACCCTTCCGGGCGGACGGTAGTGCTAGAGAATCTGTATAGCGCCGTGTGCAATGGCGTGAGTCGAGACATATCCACACCCATAAGTACAAGGCAGTCGTATGCAATAACATCAGGTCCGCTTCCATTATCTACTAATATGCCACACACGGTACACTAGTTGATGGTGGCCGAGACCACCAGAGCGTCAGAGTGGGGTGTGGTCACACCGTCCAGGTCATCCTCAGAGAAAACAATGCGGTCTCCTAGATGATTCGGGGTGGAGACCCCCCATTGGGTGCCGTCGCCTTGGTCCACCGTGTGGACGGTCGACGCATATCGTTGCCTCCTGCTCGCGCTATCTCCCCCTACGGTCGGCTCCCCAGAGATCATCATAATCTCTTTTCCATTCGGCCGATTGTCGATCAGCGGGGGCGTCTTCTGTCGCCGTTTTGCGACTTTGGCAAGGAACTTGTCGAGGAGCCCTCTACAAATGAGGTCCTCGATGGCATCCCTCAAATTGATGTAGTCGATGGTGTCGTGGCCATGGTCACGGTGGTAATGACAGTATTTCTTCTTGCTCCACGTACTCGGATCTGACTTCATCCGGAAAGGCCACTTGAGGAATGGCTCCTCACGGATCTCCATCAGGATCTGGTCAGGCAGAGCCGTCAGGGGCGTGTAGTGGCGATAGTTGCCCTTTTCCTTTTTGGAGCGATCGTGGCGGTCTCCATTGCGTCACTCCCGCTTACTCCGACCCTCTCGTGGTGGGTCGGTAGATCTCTTGTGGTCGGACTATTTGGATCTAGTCACCCGGCCCAGGGCCTCTATATTCTCGTTGCAGTACGCGTGCTTCTGTGCCAGGGCCAGGAGGTCAGGAAGGGTCGTTGGGGCCTCGACCCCAAGGGCACGTCGGAGGATGTGGTCCCGCGTCCCCTGGGTGAGGGTGGTAGTGGCGATGTCGACGTCGAGATGTGGGATCCGGAGTGCTTCCACACGGAAGTGGGAAACGAAATCCCACAGCATCTATTCTTTGCCCTGCCTGAGGGCGAGCAGTCACCACGGATCTGGCCACCTTTCGGCAGCCGATGAAGTTCTCCTTGAGTAGCCACTTGAGCTATTGGAAGGAGGAAACAGTCCCGGTCGGTAGAGACTCGAATCAAGTCCGGGCATTCTCCTGGAGGGTCGTCAGAAACGCCAGGCACTTCACAATGTCCGAGGCTCGATGGAACACTAGGTGGGACTCGAAGCTGTACATGTGGTCGGCCGGGTCGGTGGTGCCGTCGTAGGAGGTGAACGATGGCAGTTGGAGCTTTGGCGGGATGGGGACTTCCATGATTTCCCTGGAGAAGGGAGCATGGAAGTCCAGGTTGTCGTCGATCATTATTTCTTTTTACATATAAATACATATAAAAATTTTCAAGTTGCTACAATCTTTGACCCACACCCACCCTTGGTACCCACGACAAACCTAGAGAGAGTCTACAATGAGGTCAGTTTCCCAATCCACAATGTCCATCCTGGTTTCCCCCTATGGTGTGAGAGTGTGCAGCCTCTTGTGTTCTTGGAAGCATATAAACGTTATGCGTCCTCCTCCATTGCAACAATACAGAGCCAAACATGAAGCCGTTGATCACCGCCTACCATTCTAAAACATTCATGATTGGACACAGACTATGATACTTAATGCAGTAGGCTAGGCACCTCATATTTGGAGCAGTACTGTGGGATATGGTCCCCGTCAGAAGCTTGTTGGAAGAAAGACATCTAGAGGAGCTCGTTGAAGAACCTGCCCCCCATGGTCTCCACCCTTGTGTTCCCCCTATGCTAGACGAAGCACTGGGCCATCCACATCTTGACGAGCTCGTCCATATCGAACTAGTGGCCGGGTAGGAACATAGAGCATAAGGTGAAGCACTTCTTGAGGTGACGAGGGAGGAGCTTGTAGGCGTGGTGTAGCACCTGCAAGATGTCCAAGTCGTTATCTTATGAGAACGCTATTGCCTCCGATCCAGCATGTTGATCAACCCTCTTTAGTTCATCTTCCTAAACAGGAGCCTGCCTAGGGAGATGGCCGTTAGTGGCGAGCCCTAGCATTTCCTATTGATCGATTTACTGGCTGATGTCCCTGAAGACTAGGTGCCATTTCAGGAAGGCTTCATCTGCACAAGCCTGTTGCTAGCTTGAATAGGGGGAAGCAGTCGTCATCTGACAACCCCCTTAGGTGCCCCTGTTGCAGGGTGCCCATATTGCACGCCATCTCTTCCCTCCGAGTAGTGATGACAACTATGCTCCTACCATCACTTGCGAGTAAGCAGGTTTGTAGGTGTTCCTAGTAGAGAAGGTTGTTGTAGCCTTTGACGTTGTTAAGGACGAGCAGGAACTACTTGTGGGCCAGGAGTTGCCTTGGTTGCTACTGCAACATGGTGAAGTTGGACAGGTGATATGTCCTGCCTGTTAGGGATTGGAGGATCTCCCTGGTCATCCTCTCCACATCGAATCCTATGGCGCAAGCCCTAATCTTGGTCTTGAAGACCTGGGCAGCTCTACCTTCATTGTTGAAGATGTACTCTACCAAGGTGGTCTTGCCCAGCCCCTCTGGCTCCCTCCCTCTGTGTTTGTGTATGTGTGTGTGTGTGGGGTGTAGTCTGTTGATGGGTCGTAGGGCATGATTTGCCCCCTCGCGAGCGAAGAGCCACCTAGTCCTTTCTTTGGAAAGGAGAGGGGTATGCCGTCATGCCAAGGTCTCCACCCTAGATACCACAGTGACTGCTCTCCTTGGCTAGTGCTGGCCCCTCTGCTTCAACATCAGAGAGAGAGAGAATGTAGCCATCATGTGAATTACGTTAGCTGAATAGTGAACCACACGCGCTGCCTTAGCTACCCTGGACCATGTATGTGGCTGTGGGGGATCGACGAGACCACTTTTCATTTTAATAAGGCCATCTCGGATCAACTTCTGTGCCTAAGTCTTGAAGACATAGTAATCCTCAAGTGGATGGTCTAACATGCGATGATATGGGTAGTAGCTAGGGTCATCGATTTTTTGAGCCTCGTTCGACTTGTAAACTTCTGGCAGCTCAATAATTTTCTGGGCCATGCAGAGGTCGAAGAGCATCTTCGTATGTTCCTTTTGAAGGAGAAGGGTGTCTTCATACACTCTGAAAAGGAAGGGGTAGTCAGCTTGTCTACTGGCTTGTTGTTAGAGCCATTAGATTTTGGTGGTGGGGGTGAACTCAACGATGTTCACATCCTTATCGGGCTAGCATTCTCATGCCTGTTTACCCTTTACTAAAGTGTAGCTCAGGTTATCAACGAAGAACATCTCTATTTCGATGACTGCCAAGTTAAGCTGGTTGAAGCCTTTGATATTAGTGCAGAGGACCTTTTTGTTGACCTCGGCTGCGAAGCCTATGAAGCATGGTGATGGCATCCTCCTGGACTGGCAGCTTGATACACCTCATGCTGAGGTCTCGCCATTTCTTGATATAGTCGAGGGCTCTCTCACCCTTCTTCTATCGGAGAGAGCAGAGCTCGGCTAGGGAGATATTACACTCGGTCATCTGGAAACAGTCGAGGAACTTCTTCTGGAGATCTTCCCAGTCGGTCATTGAGTTGGGCTTCAGGTGGGAATACCATTGAAAGGTCATTCTCGAAAGTGAAATGGCGAAGTAGCGGAGGAGATATGACTCATCCAACACCAACTGGCCCATAGTCATAATCTAGTAGGCCAAGTACTCATGTGGAGACCCTTGCCCGTCAAACTTCTATAGCTTCAGGGGCTTGGCATACTCTGGCGGAAGCTTTTTTAGCTGGTGATGCAGCAGGTAGGGTATGCTATAGAGATATATAATAGCAACCCCTTTGTAACGCCTGAGAATTTTCTAGAAATTTTCTAGATGTTTAGTTTAGCATGTTAATGTTATTTCTAGCTAGTTTCTAGCTGTACGTCCTGATATTCTGCGTTGGGCCGTTACAACTGTGGACTCCCCTACCTCCCTCAGTGTGTAGTACAGGCCTAGGCTCTCCTATAGGGCTACCCTGGGAACTAGAGAGGTCCTACCTGTGCCCTCCAACTCCAGCCCTATCAACCTACATGCCATCTCTCAATAATAGGGGTATGTGAATCCACTCACTGTCATCCCATGCACTCGTAGCCCTGTAATGCGAGTGGCATCCTCTAAAGTCAAGATCATGTGACCCTAGGGGAAGATGAAGGCCTTGCACTCAACATCCCATCTGGCCTTCAGGGCCTGAATCAACACCATGTCTATCCTCGACACCTCTATGTCTAAAAATTCACCAAAGCCCATCTGTGGGAGGTGAGCCTGCTGAAACTCTAGTAGTGCAAGGAAGACGGCCCGGATAAGCATCCATGAGATCCGAGTATGTGCCGCACCCTGCATTGTTTAACAAACAAAAAAGAGAGGTCAGTCTTCATTTTACCACAAAAAATCATTTTTTAACTCGGCGGGTCATGGCGTCGCATTCATGAACGCAATTCCTGTTAGCACCACATTCCCATTCGGCCACCGGCTGGCCTTTCCCTCTTTCCAGGGTGATTTCATTGGGCATTTTGCCCTCTACAACATGCTAGGGGCATGACCATCCCTCTCTCACATCCATCCACAATTGAAATCACAAAAAATGGGCTTCTTGGAAGGGAACGGATCATTTTCTTACCTCTCTCATGACACGAACCACCGGTGCTTTGGTGGGTTTCTCGGCACCCACGGCCTCCTCTGTTTCTCTGGTGGTGCTCAGGGTCTCCTCACTATCACTCCCGGGCATCCTAGCCGCTGAGGACCCTCCCATTTTGACGCCTTCCAAGGTTTCTTCTGCCGGCGGAGCTCCTTCTTCTTCGGAGGACGGTGGACGACGCACCACCCTCCATTTCGAACACCAGAGGCCCTCCTGGGTTTCCATGGGTGGTGGACGAGTGTAGGGGGCTGGGAGATGCTCTGCTCTCATGTTTGAATAGGTTTAGGGCGCGGAGGATGGACAGGCGGCGGACACCATTTTTGAATAGTTTCCACATGAGGAACACGGTGGGACGTAGCACAACGATCAATTGGTTGTGGTGCTATGATTCATCGCGTTACTAAAAATTCAAAAAAAAATAAAAAAAAGAGAAGGGAAAGAAAAGGTCTCTTGTTCTCTCCTAAAAATTGTTACACACTCTCTCCACATCATAGCCAACCCACCATTAATATTTTGTGCCGTTCTAAGCATGCTTGCCCCGCCTAATCTCGTCCACCATCTCTGCTACCCATTCTGCCTGCACAGTCCTGTAGACCTAAGCCTCGCCATGTACCGCTCCCCACGCCCAAAACTTCCACTACGAGCAACCCCGTCACCCATCCACCATCTTCCCACGTACATCCCCCATCCTCTAGAGAAAATCTCATCCTAAAATCCACCTGGAAGCCCCCGTGCCACATTGTTCTTTCCCTGTCTATCCTGCTACCTGCAGATAGGCTAGATTGCACAGGTGCTTGCTTTTGGCGTCGCCCCAGCTACCACGGTCATCTTATGCGACCCTCCTTCCACTGGTGTCTCTGGGACATCCCCACCTATGTCCCCGCCAAGTTTTGTGTTCAGAGGACATCTGGAGGTTTGCCTTCTAGGCCTCCCTTTGCGCTGGTCTCCGGCGCCTACGCAGACCAGCCTGCAGTCTGCCCGCCACTCGTGACTACACCGGAGGTTCTAACCGGCGCCGTCAGCTTCTGTCTTCTTCCAGGAGGATTGGCATCCACTACAGCATGTTGTCAGGGATGTTTGCACCTTCCTTGGCCTCTGTGATGTGCCATCCTTGCTATTGGTTCCAGTCTGTACCGGTTCACGACATGTGGGAGTCACCGTACGTCGTCCACTCGCTGCCCATCACCCCACTTCGCACGTCCCTGGATTCACTGTGTAGCCTTTTACCTCCCTGCGAGGAGTGGGCAGTCTTTGGATTGTATCTCTTTAGATATTGTATCGGGGATCATGTGATTTGGCTGGGCGTCTTCCCCAAGCCCCGAGCGTGGAGGTACGCATCCACTTCCTTGCTTGGTTATCTTGCTAGCCTAGTATACACTCTTGAGCCGCTGCTTGGGTGTACCGTTAGGATCCTAGCTCGTTCATATACATATCACTGTTGTGGTAAGAGAGCGTGACTATCCCGTGACTCGTCCGAGTTGCAAGTGTGGAGTTGCCTACCCTAGACTCTATAGGTTCATCAACTGTGCGGATCGACACGCTTCCCTCACTTGGAGAGGATTGCGAGCTTGAGTTACTTGTTATTTGGCGTAATTACTCTCTGGGTAGTCATAGGTGTTCGAGTCACGCTACTTCATATATTGTGTCATTGCTGGTTTAGTTGTCCCCTTAGTCGCATCTTCACTTAGAGTCCTAGTTCGTATAGCATCCCGCATCAAATTTTGATTTTGATAATAGCCCTTGTTAGCTAGATTTATCATGAAAAGCTCATATTATATTTTGAGTCAAGACTGGCTCTATGGAGACTTCTCTGATATTGAGGAGTACCTAGGTTGGATCATCTTGTCCGTCAACCTCTCGCCCCTGCACTCGGCCGAGCAAAGAAGAGAAAAGACTTTCACGCATACTCAAGGTATGGCCAAAGCAGCAACAGTGTTTACTAAAGGAGGTCGGCTAAAGACACCGTGAAGTGTGTGGAGTTCCCAGTTAAGGGTTACCCTTAACAAGCAGGGAGGGAATTCTGAACTCCCAGCACGGGATTCTTAATAACCAGAGTGCTGTATAGCAAGCCTAAAAACTCTTTTCTAAAATTCAACAAAGATAAAGACCTAGGATAAAGGTCTAAAATACCATTCTTAATCACGTTAAGCAACACTTCATTTTGAAAACCATGCGTGAATGATATTGGATGCAAATCTTGTGCAAAATATTACCTTACAACCTTACGAAGCAGCTGCCGGAGACAATGTTGATTACCGTGGGATTTGTCCTCAAGTGGCAGACAAAAGGAGGAAGCAAAGATTTGAAATTGCTTAACAAGAATGAGTGGTACCAAGACTAGACTTAGACGAATAAGGAGAAAAGGAAGATAGGCGAAGGATAGAACTCCCTCGCTAAGGCGCGAAGACCTTGATCACATGAACGGTGTACAGAAGGAAAGGGGAGATTAAAAGGAGGAGTGAGGACTAAAACCTCGGAAGTAGTGGGAGAATGGGCAGATGCCCAAGGCAGTGGATGTGGAAGAAGTCGGGTCGATCCTGGGATCAAAAGGAGTCAAAAGGAGGAATTGATAGATGGAGAGAGGAGGATCCGGAGGCGAAGGAGGTGAAGGAGAAAAATCATGATGGGTAGAAAAATTCGGAGGCTCTGGAGGGAGAAAATACCGAGGGACGCGATGCCCTGAGAAGAGGTATGAAAAAAATGATTGAAAAGGAAGAAGAGCAAAAAGAACGTGATGTCCTAGAGGAGTGAAAGGATGAATAGGAAGAAAGATGGGAAGTCCGGAGGTAGAGGATGGGAAGGGGCATCATGCCAAAGGGGTAGTGTAACGACCCAGAGCCCATGGCACCGATAACCCAGTACAAGTACCGAACTACCGCTACCATGAATGGGGGACGCCACCTAGGAGGCTGATGAGGCCCCCGAAGGGTTAGTGGGGTTTGTTGAGGGATTGCATTAGAAATTGAAATTCGCAGCGCGCCATCAAGGACTTCTCAAGAATTGCTGTTCCTCTCACCCGGTTGACTCACAAGGACATGCCTTATGAATGGAATGAAGACTCTGAGAAGAGTTTCCAAACTTTGAAGGATCTCTTGGCCACTGCTCTAGTCTTATCATTATGAATTGAAGCAGAGAAGTACGAGGTATATACCGATGCTTCTGGTATTGTCCTCGGGTGTGTATTGATGCAAAATGGAAGAGTCATTGCATACTCTTCTCGGCAACTAAAGAAGCATGAAGAGAACTACTCGGTGCATAATTTAGAACTAGCTGTGGTGGTATTCGCCTTAAAGATTTGTAGACACTACCTCTACGAAAAATAATTCATTATGTACACTGATCACAAAAGCCTCAAATATCTATTTTCCCAGAAGGAACTAAACATGCGGCAAAGGCGTTGGCTCAAACATCTCAAGAATTTTGACTTCACTATACAGTACCATCCTGGTAAGGGTAATTCTGTAGCTGATGCCCTTAGTCGAAAGTCGAGAGCAATACTAGCCAGTTGCATGATTCAAGACTGGAAGTTATTAGAGGAATTCTCTAAACTCAATATTTGCACCGACAAGTAGAATGGGTGTATTACTCTATCCCATATGACTCTACATCCAGATTTGCTACCTAAAATTAAGAAGCTACAAGAAGAAGATCCTGCACTAGTAGAAATAAAGGACAAGTTGGATGAGAAACCTGACTTCAAGCTAGCACCTGATGGTAGGTTGCTCTTCCATGAACGGACATGTGTACCGGACTACCCTGAGTTGAAAAAGAAGATACCTGAAGAAGCTCATCGATCAAGGTACACAATTCACCCTGGAGCCACTAAAATATACTAAGGTTTGAAACAAACTTTCTGGTGGCCTAATATGAAAAGAGAGGTAGCAGACTTTGTATCTCACTGCCTGGCATGCCAACAAGTGAAGGCGGAACATCATAAACTTGTCGAAAAATTACATCCCTTAGATATTCCAAAATGGAAGTGGGAAGATATCAGCATGGATTTTATCATGGGCTTGCCTAAGTCTAGGGGCAGACATGATGGAACTTGGGTAATCATCGACCGCCTAACTAAATCGGCTCATTTCTTACCCATCAAGAGCCGATGGTCAGTTGATATCCTTGTTGCCTTATATATCAAAGAGATGGTGAGATTGCATGGAGTCCCTATGTCGATCGTATCCGATCGAGACCCATGCTTTACCTCGTATTTATGGAAGAGTCTACAACACTCTCTGGGGACTCCATTTGTTATGGCATGCTCTCCGATGACCTCATTAGGGGAATAGTGAATAATTTGTCTCAGTGGTGAATAATGTCCCGTGGCTTCTCGGCCCTCTCGGCTCTCGGGTTTCGATATGCCCATTTGTTAAGGACCACGTCTCGCCTCTCCATGGATGGGCTTCCTATATATCCCCTGGCATATCCCGAGACAAGGGGAGATGCTGCCAAAATTAATTTGAAGGGTCATTTTATAATATTACATCATGCTTTTCAACTACCTCACTGAGTCTCGGGGATCTGCTGTCTGCTATAGCGTGTTCTCTGATGACTTCATTATGAGATTAATAAATAAACCACCTCAGTGGCGAACAGTGCTCAGTTGTTTCTCACCCTTGTGGCTCCCGGGCTTCGATATGCCCATGGATTATGGACCCTATCTCGACTCTCCAGGGATGAGTATCCTATATGTCTCTTGGCATGTCTCGAGACAAGGGGAGATGCTGCTGGAATTAAACCGGGAGGCTGTGTTATCCCATGCCTTCACAGGTGTTCCAATCATCCCATCGGATCATGAGACTTCATTGCATATTATAACACGAGCTTCGATGATTCCGCTAGGGAAATAGAACATTGACTGTCTTAAAGGCGAACAATGCCCCTATCCTTTTTGACCCTTCGGCCCATAGTTGTGCTGGCTTCCCTTAAAGCCTTTGTGTACACCCTATGGTACCAAAATGGGTCAAAATCGATCGGCAAAGGGTTCACTACCCGCCATTGTATCCGGGCCGTTGTTTCGACATGCCCGACTTTTTGGAGTCCGTCTTAGCTTACTGTGGACGGATTTCCTCTACATCTCTCCTAACATATTCCGAGGCAGGAGGAGATGCTATCGAAATTTCGTTAAGAATTTGTAGTTTAATTTCGTACCATGTTTCTAGGGTTTTTTGCTCTAGTTTCACCCCTCATTCTGGTAGTCACCTCACAGCTACTCACGCTGGATTATGAGAGTCGCATATCGAATTTAAGGGAATAAATTATTAATAGGTGCCGTTCCCGGCATACATTGTCTCGGCAACATACGTGTCTGCCCAAACGTCATCATGCCAGGTCCACACTCGTGGACCCATATGTGTGCACCGCAATGCTGTGAATGGTCTCAAAATAAAAAGGTAGCTACTGATCGATGACCCTGTGAGTGATATGGACTGCTTAGAGGGCTATCTTTCGGGTTCCCCACTCATCATAGGGTATGGGAGTGCCGTCTGGGCATGACCGTCTTAAGAGAGTAAGGTGAAAAAATGATCAGAAGAGAGAGAAAATAGGGCTAGAAGATAAGAAAAATGCTAGGTCACAGAGTGAACAGTTTAGCCTACCAGAAAAATGAGAATAGCTCACAATCAGGGCAGAACTGGCCAACGGCATAGAAGATAAAGTTGTAGATATCGAAAAATCAAACAACTTTAATGGAGACTTTTTGAATATAGGAAAGAAAGGGGGTGAAAAAGGACCACTTTCAGGACTGCGCAGTGAGAGAAAGTCGATTATTTGAAGGAAGCTGACCTGAATAGGCCGTAAGTTGACTTAGAAGCTGAAAGTTGATAGGATAAGCTCTAGGACTCTAAGAAATCATGATCTCCAAAGCTCAAAGAGAATGGAACAATGAGAATGGGCTTGAAATCCGTCCAAGGAAGGCTCCAAAATAATAGGTAATTCGGGACATCAAAATGATGAATAAGAGAAATAACTCAACTTGTGGGCTAAAACGGGTGTCAACACCTACCTCGTTTTGACTTTCTAAAAGGGATTCATTCCCCGTTTCAGTTCTTTCCCAGGATGATCTTTCTCAGTTTTGAACACTCCTCATCTCCCTCTATAAATAGTGCCCTGCGGCTCTATGCTGAGGGGGGGCCGGACTTCATTTTGCTACGGAGAGGTGATGCCCGTTTGTTAGCAGAAGGAGGGAACTCCATGCACGTTCATTGCTTCATCCAACGGAGGCTTCCTCCAGAGCGCTCATCTAAAGTCAAGCGCAGGAGAAATAATACCCAGGCTCCTCTTCTTCTCCTTTTTATTCACTGTGTTTCTCTGCATCACATGCATCATGTCCATGTCTTTTTTTACTCCACTTCTCAACCACGTTGAGCATCCTCACCCACAGTGCAATACTTGCACTTATTTGACACGTTAGCATTCATCATATCATTTTATCCTACCCTTTTACATAAGGGGTTAAAGGTGCAATGCCCCAACAGGTGTGTTCATGCCCATATCCTCATGTTTTATTATGCATTTGAATTCAATACTACATCCGATTTTCTAATCCATATCATTTGTTGGTGTTTGTACTTCTTACAAGGGTAATCAAAGAAGAACTCCCTCCATCGGCCAATTGGTAGGAAGGGAAGGAAGTCGACTCACAATCTCCTGCACATTTTTGAGGTAACCCCTCTAGCGATCACATTTCCCCCTTTGCATCCACGCATGCCCCCATATCTCTCTCTCTCCCCATTCTTAGTGCTTATATTTCTTTATTTATTTTCTATGAACTAATATTGAAAGAACAAGGCACCAAATGTGAGCAAGGGATGGAGCACTTACTCGACCGGCTTGAAGAAACTGGTCCCGTTTGGAGACGTGGGCAAGCGGGGAAGCATGGGTTCCCCACACGCTGCGCCGGTGAAGCTTTGACCTGTGTAAAGAGTTGCACAACTACTCCCCATGCAAGGGTGTTGAACAAGGGGAGGGGAAGCCAAAATTACACCCAAACACTACCTCCTATAGGGAGGGGCGGTAAGCTGGCCAGGCGGGGAGGGGAAAGTTGAACTAGGCACTAAATGGAAGGAGGTTGCCAGTTCTGCCCACTCTCTGGAACAGGGGACAGGCAGTTGATGTCGGCACCACTGCAGTCGCTCCCAAACTCCATTGTCGATGAAATGGGTGGCAAGACCTCCTGGGTTGGCCCAGGAGGATGTCAGATTTTTGGGAGGATTTCTGGTTGCTGGTGTTGGTCGGGGCAGGGTCGTAAGCAGGGCCTCTGTTCTCTGGTTCTGACCGCTTCTGCACCACTACAGTAGGAAGATGTGGTCACCACGGGTGCTCCTGAGCTCTGATTCTAGCGTGGCTGGAGTCACTGGATTAGTTGTCAAGCCCTCTTCGAATGGAGACCTGCGGGGATGCTGGAGGAGGTCGGAGTAGGCAGGGAGGGCCCAAACAGTGATCGGGTGTCTGCTCAGTCCCAGAGGGAACAGAACAGCGCACCCAGGGGAGAAAATTGAGAACTCACTCGTCCAAGGTCCAATCGGGGAGCCACTTCTTGGTACTGGAAGGTGACTCATCGTAGAAGATCTCGGCCAAGCCCCGCCTCTAGATCTTCAAGAGGATGGCCGTGGGAGCCTCTGCAAGCGGCTTCAGGTTGACTATCAGGGAGAAGAGGCACAATTTGGGGAGATCAGCTCCTCCAGGTAGTCACGAGCTCAGACTGGGACGGGACCACTGCCGTTGCTAAGGAGATAGGAAGACGCTTCCGATGGTATCACTTGTGCTTCCAGGGATGACGAGATGATGATGTGGCCGACTCTGCAAGTTGCTGCTTCTCTGAAGGGTGCTCAACCGCTAGTAGGTTTGCAGGTGCAGCTATGAGATTGGGGTGGAGATGGTGTCAAAGGGTGAAGGGAGATGGTGGAAGGGTAGGAGGGGATGTGGGGAGGTAAGGAGGGTGGCTAGGGTGTGGTGGAGGTATAGGGAGAGGGGGAGGACGTAGGGTAGAGGGTGGCTGGTTCTGAACAAGGTGGAAGTGGAGGAAATCAAATCCCCTACAATCCCTCCACCAAATATCAAAAGAAAGAAAAACTACCTAAACAAAAAAAATCCCTCCTCTACTAAGGCCGCCCCTTCCCTTCTCCTTCCTCCACAACCAGCGCACCCCCCTAACCCTAGCCATCCCACCAGCATCCCACGCCCCAGCCCTCTTTCCCTCTGTAACCCAGGCTCGCCCTCCCCTGCTTCGTGCGTCCACAGCTAGCCCAGAGTCGCCCCGTCGCCGCTACGCCCTCCCGTGATTCGAGAAGTCCTGCTTGCTGCTCTCTGCAACCAGTCTGCAGCAGAGATTGAGATTTCAAAGGCTACCCTGGCATCCACAGTGCGAACCAGCCAAAGTTGTCTTTTGTGGAGTCGTTCTTCGTCGAGCCAGCTTCGCTCCAGAGGTGTTCCCGCTGTGATCCAACCTCGACTCCGTTCGCGTCGTCCATTCTCATGCAACTGCGCGAGATTCGGGTCTGAACTTGAGTACCATTTGGTAGCTGCTCCACTGCCCACCCCTGTGCGAATCAGTCAGAGCTCTCTTCACGAGAGTTCTTCTTCTCTGAAGCACCGATGAACCAGAGGTGTTCCCTCCTGGTTTCAACAATGCCTCTGTCCAGGGTGTCCAATCTCCCTCAGTAGTGGCAGACCAAGAGTCCCCTATTCACCTAGGACAGATTGCTGCCAAGTCGGCCCCGACACCCCCTCCTCCTCTCTGTTTCAGGTCGTGCAGTCTTCAGCAAAGTTGCGACTATCGACAAAATGAAACCAATGCAAGTGGTTTCGTCTCGTTCTGATGTTGGCATTGGAAGTTCCACCTGACCATCGGCATCTTGTCCTGCTGTTCGCCCAGGAACCTGACGCCGGCCATTCCTGCGACCACGTCCACCAAGGTGATCAGACGGTCGCCATCTTCTGAGGGTTCATAGATCTCCCTGTCAGCAACATCCATGACTTGGTCCTATCATGTTTGGAGATCTACAGCGCCCGTACCGGCCGATGCACCACGACCGTGCCAACCAGTCCTGCGCGGTAAAACTACACAGTCCCACCGCTGCGGCCGCCGTCTCCATCCAGCGACATCAGCTTGGCCCCAGACCTTTAGGCATCCTTTGGCATCCCTTGGGCTTCATGCAGGAGTTGGCTGCACCTCGATCAGATGCCCGAGCTCGGCGTACGGTCAACCACTCATTTCCCCACCCTGCGATCCCCCCTCCTGCGCGAGGGTAGTGCATGTAATTGTTTTCCCCTCCCCGTGAACCCCTCCTTGCATGGAGTGTAGTCAATGTACTAGCAGGGATCGTCGCCAAGCTTCCTCGACGCAGCGTGTCGACCGGGTGCGCACGCTCCCCGACGTGCCCTCGTCTTCGGTCGGGGCCGATCCTTCGGACGGGCTAGGTACATGCGGTTGCCTCTCCACTCTGCTTGTCTAGTATTAGCTCCAACTACAGTGCCCGTGTGAGGAGTGCCTAGTCCATAATTCCACTAATCGTGAGTTCTTGCTACCGGTGAGTGAGTGCACATCTGAACTGATCCCCTCGGTATCGGTCTGCCCGGTTGAATCTGGCGCCCGCGACTTGTTCCCAGGGTGGTTCACCACCTCCCTCCTCTCTACTCGGACCGTGTCTGACCCTCTCGCTAGCCACAGCTCACCGACCCGTCACTATGAGCCCCGAGTGGAGTTCGCAACGCGCACGAGTGTTAGCTTTGTTGCTAGACAACTTGTGCTTGTTGATTGCTGGCTTAGGGTCCGGTGTCTCGACTGGGTTCGTCCCGCATCATAGAGTGTCTATTAGTGCTGAGTCATTTGCCCAACACATGAAAGAGTTGCATGAGGAAATCCACAAACACATCAACAAAAGTAATGAGGTATACAAGAAATCGGCTAATTCCCACCGACGCCACCAGGAATTTCGTGCAGGTGACTTTGTGATGGTGAGGACTGAGAGACTATCCTTTGGGAATGTCTCCAAACTGAGGTCGCGTGGGTCATATTTTTATTTTTGGTAAATCCCGCGGAGAACAAGTTCTCGCAGAGGTTTCATTCTGTCATTTCTGTTCAAATTGCATCCTTTCCTTTTCGTGTGTTTCCCCTTCATTAATCCGGTAGAGACAATCCTCTCCGGGGGTCTTTCTCCGCAATAATCCTAGCGCGTGTGTGTTTTTCCCAGCAATGGGTCCTCTCCCTTCATCGTGACGTCGTTCACAGTGTTGCCAGCCTGTATGCCCATTTGCCGAGCACTTCGGTTACCCTGTACGAGCCCTCCCAGTTTGGTGCAAGCTTTTCAGCGACTCCTCTGGGGTCTGCTACGCTTGCTTGCCGTATTGCCAAATCTCTGGGAAAGAAGTGTCGTTCCTTGACTCAAGCATTGTAGTATTGGGCCAACTTTTGTTGGTAAGCCATGAGTTTTACTTAGGTGCTTGCTCTATCTTCTTCAAATAGGTCCAGATTTTCTCGTAATGCCTGGTTATTTCTGGCCTCGTCGAAGTATCCCACTCGCAGCGAGGGGTTGAAAATTTCTACAGGAACCACTGCCTCCATCCCGTAAGTGAGATGGAAGGGCGTTTCACCCGTAGCAGTTCTGGCAGTGGTCCTGTCGGCCCACAGGATGCTCGAAAGTGAGTTGATCCACGAGTCACCTGTCGAATCCAGTCGGGTTTTGATGCCATGGAGGAGCATTCTGTTGGCATTTTCCACCAGTCTATTAACCAGAGGATGCCCTACCAAAGTATAGTGATTCCAGATCCCTAGTTCCGAGCACTTCTCCTAGAAGGGTGTGCTTGCAAACTATTTGCCATTGTCAGTTCTGAGAACTCTTGGGATCCCAAATCGACAGATAATGGTTCACAGCACGAACCTCCATGTCGTCTCGCTTGTAATCTTTCCTAATGGTTCAACCTCGATCCATTTGGTGAAATAATCAATAGTGACTATGAGGAATTTCTTCCTCCCTTGTGCTTCGAGGAAGGGACCCAATATGTCCACCCCCCACCGAGCAAACGGGCGAGGCTCCATCAGGGTGTGGAGTTGTGTGGCCGGTTGGTGGTGTAGGTTGGTGTATTTCTAGCACTGTGGGCACTTCCGAACATACTCGAGGCAATCTTTTTACAACGTAGGCCACCAGTACCCTTGTCGGATCAGTGTCCGTGTGAGTGCTCTCCCCCCTATGTGGCTTCTACATATCCCTTCGTGTACCTCCCGAATTGCCTGGTTAGCTTCCGTGGGGAACAGACATTTCAGTAGTGGGGTTGAGAGAGATCGACGGTACAATCGATTATTCACGACCGTGAAGTTGGCCGCTCGTGCACGCATGCGGCGGGCTTCGGCATAGTCGCTGGGGAGTTATTGTCACAGGAGGAAGTCGAATAGGGGATTCATCCAAGAAGGTTCATAGTCGATCGTGTTCACTCGAGGCATTGGTTCCTCTATACTAGTTGCTGCCAGCTCCTCTACCAAGATGGATCTGGAACGAGAAACCACGGTGGCCGACGCCAAATGAGACAGGGCGTCGGCTCAGACGTTTTCTTCTCATCATATCCATATGGCAAGAGCTTCATGTCCTCATTCATTCTATGCATTTTGGGATTTGATTTGATTTTGTTTATGCATTTGGAAATCTTAAACCATTTAAGCTTTTGACATTACACAAGGTAGCCTTAAACACGCTTAAGCACACTCAATCCTCACTCTTGATTACTTTGACACGGGACGAGATAGAAACTAAGTTCAGAGTTTTGTTATCAACAAAATCACTCAGAGAGACTCAACAATCTCCCCCTTTTTGACGATGACAAAACTCTAGAAAGAAAGTATATTAGCGTGTCGACCAATGAATCAAATCCGTCAAACAAATCAAATCTATTTCATTCATCTAAAGCCATTAAATCCATTTCATTCATTCATATGTGCGCAATTTGTTTGAAAGGAAATAAGACCAATATAAGTGCCAATACTAAGTGCATTTAATTCATTGAAGTTCATATTACAAATTACATTGACATTGACATGAATATATTGTCATTAACATGATGCAAGATATGAAGTGACTAGACCGACTGGATGCAAGACTCGCATATGGAATACAAATGTAAATGGCAAACACACAGGAAAACATACATCATGCATAACATATATAAGTCTAACTAGCTACTTCTACCCCTTTGGCATCATCAAAAGAGGGAGGGGATACAAAAAGAGTGGACACAAGAGACACTAGGAGAAGAAAAAATAGCCACTGAGTAGAGCTATCCGGAGTCTTGTCGTCACTATCATCATTAGAGGTATCCTCCTCATCCTCGGAGGCAGTAACTTCATCATCAGTAGGAGCAGGAGGTGGAGGTGGAGGTGGAGGAAGACGGCTCTCAAAGGAGTGCAGAAGATGGTCCTGATGCACCAATTGACGATCAATGTGGACAAGCGTGTGATTGGTGGTCTGAAAGGCCTCGTGAGTATCCTCGTAACGGGCGGTGAGAGAGGCCATGTAGTTAGAAAGTGTATCCAAGGTATGGGAGAAGGAATCCATCCGTCCAGTCATGGTGTCCATGGATGTATCAAACCTACCAAGGGATGTGTCCATGCGAGTTTCTAAACCAGAGAGATGCCTGTTAAAAGCCTCATAATCCCCCCAAGAAGTTTGTCCAACACCTTAAGTAGAGGACTCTCCATGATAAAACTGTGGAGGCGATGGCATGTCCGGAGCAATGTGTGGAGGAGAAGGTGGCTGCTCCTTGGGCTGAGCTGGAGGTGGAGGTGGTACTTGAGCTGCTTGTTGTTGTTGCTCCTCAGCTTCCTTATTTGATTAAACGAATACAAATTTGAATTCAATTCGCATTTTAAATGGATAATTGTCAGACCTACTGCACATGTGGTATAAAGCGCATGTTGCGGCCTCCTTTCATCAACATATGATGGGCGTGCCACTTACATACATAAAAATAACACCACACGGATCTCAGTCTTGTTACGGCTTTAGTAGCTCAACTAAGTATCGAATCTCAAGTCTCGCATACCAGTCAGTTCCAAGAAGCGTCTTCTCGCGAGTTTGGCTTTCACAGGCTCCATGGGATTGTAGTTGCATCCTCAAGGTCAATCTCAATAGATCTCATCTTAGCCTAGCTAAGGTGACATATCTTTGATGTTCATGATATTCCACTCGCTGCCACTGGGAAGTGCTAGCAATAACAAATGCTTCACCCTGCTTGTTATCGACAGTGCCAGGGGGGGATCACCCATGTGAGAGGGTCGATCCCTTCCTGGTGACATTATGACGATGTGTAAACTAATCATTCCATAAAAAATGCATGCTACAGAATGAATACGTAGTGTTATCGATGATGTCAAAAAGTGTAACAATTACAATTTAGACAAGCCCATAGATTTACGATGGATAACAAAACTCTCTCTAGCGATCTGCTTAGTTAGGGGATCAGCGACCATATGATCAATATAAATCCGTCGGAGCTCCACTAACCCTCTTGTTATTAGATCCCAGATGTAGTGATAATGATTGTTTATGTGCTTCGTCATGCCATGAAATTTAGGATCTCTAGTGAAGGCCAATGCCGATATATTGTCTGTATATAGCAATACAACCTCATCCCTATGAGGTGTAATCACCGATCGTTGTAGGAAACTCCTTAACTAGACTACCTCCTGGCTTGCAACAAAGTGAGCTACATATTCAACTTCCATGGTGGATAGGGTAATGCAAGACTATTTTTTACTACACAACGAGATGGCTCCACCATTAAACAAGAATACAAAACCTAAAGTGGACTTTCACTCATCTTGATCACTAGCCCAATCTGCATCACTATAACCAATCAATCTTAAATTATTTCTTCTATAATATAAGACATGGCTCGATGTCCCAGGTAGATATCGAAAAATTCGCTTTGCTGCTTTCTAATGTGCAGGACCTAGATTGCTCTGGTAACATCTAACAAGACCCATTGTGAAGTTAATGTCTGGTTGAGAACACAACATGACATATATTAGGCTTCCAATCACAGTTTTGTAAGGCACTCATGACATCTCACTCTTTTATTCCTTCATTTGTTTGTTGCTCCCTTTGGTCTTTTAGCATATTATTATTTCTGATAAAAATTCGGCAGCATCTCCCCTTGACTCGGGCGTAAGGGACATACGGGGAATGCATCCACATGGAGTGGTGGAACCCGACAAGTAGAGGTGGGCATCCAAAGACGGCAACACCTTTAATAAAACATCGAAAAACCTGAGGAAACCGATGGAGCGAAGGCCTCTCTAAGGCTGGTCAGGGGCGTACCGGCCAAAGACTGTGCCGGTGAAAGGGTGCAGGGGCTTGTGTACCAGCCAAGGAGGCTGTGCCGGGCTAGGAGCGTACCAGGGAAGTGTTGCTCAAGGGCATACTGGCCAGGAAGGCCAAGGGGCTGAGGGTATACCGGCCAAAGACTGTGTCGGTGAAGGGGATGCCAAGGGACTGTTGTACCGTTGAAGTGAAGGTTGGATGGTTGGAGGTCAGTGAGAAGGAGAAGGCCATAGGGTCTGGGGGTTTGATTCAGCTGGCAAGAGAGGCCTCAGCTGGGGGAGGAGATGCCAGGGGCTGGGAGCTTGAGGCAGTTTGGGGAACAAGGACTGACGGTGGTGTTGGGGCTTGGGCTCTCAAGGAAGAAGAAGGGACTCCTCCTCGTGGCATGTGGACGAGGGTGACGGCCAGAGATCCCTCAAAGGAGACCAAACCACTAGGGAGGGGGGAGAACAGACAAGGGGGAATCCACTCCAACGATAAATGAAGCAAACCAAAATCGGCAGAGCAAAGAAGAATTTTTATTCATGGCAAACAGGGACCAAGTATATCAAGCATGAGAGGGGAAAAGAAGAAAACGCAGAAAAGGGCACAGGGAGGAACTGGGGGGATTGAGCAGGGGTGACTACTCCCCACTCCCCTGATGCCTCCTGCTACATCAAGACCCTCTCCCTCTCCCCCTCTCTCTCTTACTCTCTTCTTTGGTGGTCGTCGGAGGGGGACCCCCTTCTTCTTCTCTTCTGTCAGTCTGCTCTGGGAGGTTGCAGGGGTGGACCTCCGCTCTATCTCCCTATCTCTCTTCCTTGTGTTCTCTTCTCTCTGGTCTGGTCGTCGGTGTTTCTCTTGTCTTCCTTCTATTTTTTCTTCTCTGTGTTTGTTCACCTGGGTAGAGGAGTTGTTATATCCCAACAGCGGGAACGGTGATGGTGGGGTTGCATTGATCGGCATTGAATGAAGGTTGACTCCATTGTCCTTGGTGGCAGGGGGATAGGCAGCGTGTCTTCACCCCTGGGTGACACCTCAGAAATAAAATCCCAATAAATATGATAAATGTGAAGACTCAAGGGGGAGTCTCCAGGCTGTCTCCGAGCCAAATGGAAGTTGTCGTGGCTCGTGTGGTGCTCCATGTACGGTATCGATGGCTCGGCGTCCCGTACTTCTCAGCTGCTCTGGTGTCCGCACCAGGTGGGTTCATGTTGCAGAAACCCCTATGAAGATCATCGGCTCCACGGTGAGCTCTGCTTTGAGCCACTTGCTATAGCACCTGCGTAAGTCCTTGCACGGTGCATTGTATCTCACGCCATTGTGCTCTTTCGGCAGCCATATGATCCTACAAGGAAATTTAAGCAGTACTAAGTATTCTTGTTAGTTATAATATCAAGTGTCATGTGTAACTGTAGGTCAAGGTCAATGTCACGTTTAACTAATATTCCTATAGGACTTAACCCTTGGCTCTACCCATCTCACTAGGTATAGTATGAATCTATCCTTGGACTTAGATTTTTCCTAAGAAAATGAAATCCTAGGCACTGATACCATGAAGACTGTCACGTCCCGAGCGCGGAAGATACTCGGATGCGTGACATGTCTATATAGATCGTGTCATTCACGTAGAGTCAGGGTGCCACACACCGGCTCCTACCTAGAGTCAAGCCTCTAGCTAGTTTTCCCTCCCAGTAGGATGCTACCGTCAAGCGAGGGCCCACGAAAACTAGCTTAAAAATCGTGTGATGGGACTAGCCCTCCACCTCTCCATGGTGGGCCGACACTAGAGGTCGCTGAGCTACGACTAGTGATTTCATCACAAGGAAAGAGAAAGTAACTCTATCGGGATATAGAAATATGCCACAGCTTATAAAATACTTTAAACATGGCAATAATGCAGCAATTAAAAGCATGATTGAATGAATGTGCTAACAATTTAAATTTGCAGGAATTAAATGGTTTGGACATGGCTACTCAGTGATTGAGCGGTCGAATGACAGGCCGCTCAATGGGCCTAAACGGTTTGATTTGAGCCGTTCCATTCTAACGCTATGCAGGGTTCTGTAGACAGAACGGCCAGGGGTCAGCCATTCAATGGATGGGACAGCCTGGGATTGACCGCTCAATGCATGAAGGGTTCATAGGGCGGTCACTCGACACGCCACTCAATGGGACTAAACGGACCAGTATTGGTCGTTCAATCGTCACTGCCTTACTATTTTGGAAAGCTGAACGGTTAGAAGGGTGCCGTGCTAAAGACGGAACGGTCCATTGTGGACCTTCCAAAAGGGTTAAACGGTATCTGCTCTAGGTCGGGTCCTCTGGCTAATTCCCCCCCCCACCAGACTCTGGTGGCAAAGGTAAGGGGCCCACGGAGACCAGCCTAAAAATCGTCTAATTCGAGTCAAGCTCTCCACCACTCCCGGGTGGATCCGCACACGCGTGCGCTGGAAGTTACGACTAGTGGACAGGTCATTGGAAGGTAGACTCTCAAGTCAACGGAAAATAACGCTTGAACCCGACGAAGCACGGGGGTCATCCCACGTACCAGCGCCGTCGCACGGTGATCACAGTCGGAGAAGAAATGGGATTGCCCGCCGCGTGGAAGAGTCCAGGGCATAACGGACCCACTCTGGTGCGTTATAGACTATGGCGGACCAACACAGGTGCGCCACGGTCACATGACAGACCACTTCTGGTGCGTCAAAGACCCAGCGAAAACCAAACTATAATGCACCTACACAGAGGCGTTATAGTACTTAACGGACCGACACAAGTGCGTCAAGTCTCAAGTCAGCAGAGGGAACATAACGCACACCTCGAGGGGCATTATGTACATAACGGACCAGCCATGGTGTGTTATGTCACAGAGTAAAAACAAACTATAACGTAATTCTCTAGGTGCATTATAGATCTTAGCAGACCATCTCTGATGCGTTAAGGGGAAGGCAAGGGCGTTAAGCATAACGCACCTTCCCTGGAGCGTCATATGGTCATAACGGATCTCCCTAGGCACATTATGTGACCAGGACTCCCAACGGTCAAAAACTAACAATCGGAAACCCATAACGCACCAACATTGGGGCGTTATGTGGAACATAGCAGTCAGTCATGGGGTCGGTAAACCCACGAAAGCTAGACTCAAAATCTACGGAGCATAACGCCCCTCCCTAGGCGCGTTATGCACATAACGGCCATTGGGATGACCGCTATGTCGTACCGACGGTGAAACGGCGAATTAAGCACAAAAACACCGGCCACACCCCCATACCTCCATGGGAGAGGGGGAAATCAAGGGGGAAGCTCCCCAATAGCCTTAGGCATGATTCTACAGCCTCGGATCGGCCAAAAACGCGATGAATCGCTAGATCGGGCGATCACTCCCCAAATCATGATTTTACCCTAACCCACTCAAACACCCCCCTCTCGGCCTCGCGACGGGCTAGAAACTACGGAAATGAAACGCGGGGAGCTAGGAGACGCCACCCTACCTCAATGGAGCGAATGCTCCGCCGAATCGATGCCGAAATCGCAATGGAAGCTTTGAGAACCCTCGTTCCTCTGCTTCATTATTTGTGCAGGGCTTGTTGATGCAGCAGGAAGTGTGTACCACTTCTCCATCTGGAGACTTAAGGACGATGCCAGCTCTGGCCCGTATCTTGGTACGTCTAGAGAATGCTACTTCTGTCCTGGAAGCCCCGTCAAAATATAGCTTCCAGACGGCCTGCTGGACTTGGTTTGCTTCCAGTACTTCGTCTTAGGGTAGTTCCATAGCCAGCGGGGAGTCTTCAGACACGGGGTGTGTCGCGAAGAAGTCCACAATGGCTTGCCCTTTGATGACCTTTTGCGGCACATAGGTGATGTCAAACTCCATCAGCAGCACGGCCCACTTGCTGAGGCGCCCCTTTGGGACTGGCTGGGAGAGAATATGCTTGACGGGGTCAGCCCTAGAAATCAAGCTCACTTCATGGGACAGCATGTAGTGCCTAAGCTTCTTGATCGTGAAGACCAATGTGAGGCAGACCTTCTCGATAGGAGTGTACTTAGATTCCGCCCCTGCCAGTCTTCAGCTGAGGTAGTAGAGAGCCTGCTCCTTTCCCTCGTCATTGTTCTGGGCGAGCATTGCCTCCAGTGAATATTCGGTAGCCACTATGTAAAGGATGAGTGGCTTGCCTTTAACAGGTGCCCCCAACACAGGCGGGGTTTTCAAATAATCCTTCAGTCAGTCAAAGGCGTGCTGGCATTCATCCCCCTAGCTGAACGGTGCATTCTTCATCATTAGTTTGTGGAACGGCTGGCAGCGTCCCGATAGGTTAGAGATAAACTTGCGGATATAAGCTAGCCGACCTTGCAGGGACCTTAGTTCTCCCAGGTTCTTCGGAGGTGGCAGCTCCTAGATGGCCTTTATTTTGAGGGGGTCGATCTTGACCCCTCTATGCCGGACAATGAAACCTAGAAATTTTTTACCGGAGATGCCAAAAGCACACTTCATTAGGTTCATCTTCAGTTCATATTGCTAGAGCCTTTGGAAGATGACTCTGAGGTCGCTCAAATGGTCACCTCTCTTCTTTGTCTTGACGACTAGATCATCAATGTAACACTCGACCTTGCTGTAGAACAGCTCGTCGAATATCTTGGTCATTGCCCGCTGATATGTAGCGTCGGCGTTCTTAAGGCCAAAGGGCATTCTCTTATAGTGAAAGATTTCCTTAGGCGACCTGAAGGCTGTATGGATCCGGTCGTGCTCGGCTATCCAGATCTGGTTGTAACCGGACGAACCGTCCATAAAGGACAAGGCCTCATGGCCGGTGGTTGCTGAGGACAAGGAGGCAACTGACACACGCCACACCCTACTGACCGAAAAAGAGAACAAGACCGAACGGAAATCGATACCTTGAAAATAGAAGACTGACTTTCTGCGTGGCATGAAATAGATTCGCTTGAGACGACAATCCACCACAGCACCATAAAGTTTCAGCCAATCCATTCCAAGAATCGCGTCATAGTCGGCTAACTGTAATGCATAAAGTCTTGCTGGCAGCTTCCGACCGTCGACTACAACCGAAGAACTTTCCAAACACATTGGAGTACTCATAAAATCACTAGATGGCAACTCCACGAGCATATCATAGGAAATTTCATTCACCGGTCTCTTGATACGGGCAATAAAATCTTCAAAAATAAATGAATGTGTCGCACATGAATCGAAAAGAACATGTGCCATGCGATCATAAATGGAAACTGTACCTTCGATCAAATTAGATGCCAACGCCTCCGCTCGAGTGATATGTGTAACTCTGGCTCTCGGCGGACGAGTATCGGTAGCTGACTGTTGAGAAGGTGTAGGAACTTGCGGTCAAAATGGTAGAACTGGTTGAGTCGGTTGAGAAGGCTGAGGCAGCGGTGGAAGACGGAACTGCGGCTGCTGCAACTGCTAAACCTGAGTATACTACACCATCTGCTGCCTCAACGGACAGTTACGGGAAATGTGCCCTGGCTGATCGCATCGATAACATACAACCGATAGAGAACACAGCACTCCCGGATGACTGCCGCCACATCTCGAACACAATCTTGGCTAAAAAATAACAGAGTCTGTACGCTGCCGAACAAACGAACCCGACTGCTGACTCTACTCGAAAAATGACGACTGATCAAACCTCTTTCACTTTTTCTTATGCCGAAAACCTCTACCCTGAGATTGCTGGAAAGGAGCACTATCGACAGGAGAAAAAGTGGGAGAAACTCCTGAAGCAGATGACCGGTGAGGCGACTGATGTGGCACGACTGACGACACCATCCCAATCTGAGCAAAATCTCGAGTCCTCGCCAATTCCAACTCCAGTGCAATAGCGGCTTGATAAGCAGCATCCAGCTCAGCCACACGTGTAGCGAACAATGGCAGGCTCAATTTTGCTCTCAGTCTGCGCAAGAACTGCTGAGTCCTTACAGTCTCATCGGTAAAAATATGAGGTGCATACCGGCCCAACTCAATGAATTTGTCGCGATATTGCAGCACCGACATGTCACCCTGTGTCAGCTCCAGAAACTGGTACATCTTGGCTAACTTCAGGCAGGCACATAAGCTGTAACACCCAGCAGTCTGTAGGGTTTTGACCCCGAAGCTGTGGATCAGCGAAGCTGTGTATCAACGGTTGAAGCCACATTCTAGTTTGGAGTGTGGGGTGGACGTAGATCTCAGGTTTGAGATCGAACCACCTTAAAAATCTTGTGTATTGTGTGATTGACTTTGTGGTTTGCATTGTCTCCTTCTTTCATTCAACGCACAGTAGATGTTTGCTTAGGATTGTGTATGAGACGATCTGTTAGATTTGTTCTGGTTTGCCGGTGTTTGAGTGTGCTTAATATGTCTTGCAGCTGTTTGTTTATATTCCGCATGTGAAGTGCTGCAGTATAGTTTTTAGAGGGTGACAGATCCATTCACCCCCCTCTGGATCTTCTATAGACACTCTATCTATAGAGATCTGGTCTCTAGGCATCTATATATATTCTATCAGTAGAAAGGCTGGGACATATGCGCCCCCAAGGTGTTTGACGGAATGCCGAACACACCCATGTGGGCCATATATGGGTACGGTGGGCCTCCAAAGCCTGTGGTTGACTTAGTTAGGTCTCCCTTTGACCTTGTAGGGTTGAAAGATGTGCTTCTGGGTGGGCCCTTAGCCCCTTTGGCTGAGTGCCACGTGACGTGGCCTAACGTCGGGGCGCCCCCAGGTGGCTCCGGGCGACGGTGCGGGATACGGGCAAAGCCCATACGTGAGTGGCCAGAGTTGATCCTGAGGGATTGCTTGTGTTGCCGTGCATCACGGCAAGCTAGTCCAGGCCCTTGCAGGGGCCCACGGTGTTGAGAAAGGGCTAGACAGCCCGCGCTTGGAAGGTGTTTGGTGAAATACCTGAACCCTTATTCCTTGTGATTTTGTTAGGAAATAGTCCGAGTACAACAATGCTCTCCTTGTATTACATATCACTCATTGTCCTTATATTGCATATCAGTCCTTATTCTTGTATTGCATATTATTCCTTGTCATTGTGAAACCCTTATGCTATGAGACAAATTATGGACCATAGGGACACTGCTGCCATAGAAGGGCGTGGAGCCAAACCATAGAAATGCCCCTATAGGGAGGCTCAATATGTTTATGAGTCTGAGGGCACGGGGGAGTGAAATCCTGGAGGTGGATAAGTTTCTCTGGTTAAGGTGGGGAAGATTTTCCTCTGGTTCTATGCAGTTGACCAAGACCTTAGCGCCATTGCCTAGGTGATTTGGTATCCATTTCTAACCTTCTAGTGGTGGTTTGGGCACTATGTCTGGGTCGTTACTTTGTTCAATGCTTTTTATACCCCAAAAGCCTTGGGCAAGACGAAACATCCCATTCCAACATTTCAACTCCCTCACAATATTGCTCTTCGCCCTCCAAGGGAGTTGTCATTTATTGTTGAAGCTTTGTCGTGGGCATTAACTTTATCCTTTGGGCCATTTGGCAGTACACTTTCATTGACATGGAGGGGTGATTATTCTTCTACTAGGGGCCTTCCGCTACCCTATCCATTTTCTATCCTAGCTTATCCACATCTTTGCCTATCCCCAATTTCTCCTTATGGGCCACACGTTGGGTGAGGAGGGAGTTCTCATCCTCTCACCACTCGTGTTCTTTGCATCCCATGCATTTCATGTATTTCATGCATCTTCTGCATCCATCGCATTGCATTCATTTGCATTTCTTCTTCTCCGGGTTTCCAAACCCGCATCTTCTTCACCTTCTAGAACCTCCAGATCCTCCACATCTTCCTTCTTATTCATCTCTATCTTCGGGATCTCCGGGTCCCCTCATGCTTGCCGGGCATCATGCCCCCTCCCACCTTTTATATTCGGATCCTCTAGATTTTTCTCTGCTTGCTGAGCATCGCGCCTCTTCCAATCTTCTCTCAGGGCATCACGCCCCCTCCCATATCTTGTATCTGGATCCTCTGGATTTTTCTCTCCTTGGGCATCATGCCCCTCGCTACTTTCTCCTTTCGGAACCTCCGGACCTTCCGGGGCATCGCGCCCATCCCTAATTCATTCCTCTGGAACCTCCGGATCTCCCTTTTCGGGCATCGCGCCCCTCTACACCCCCATATCCGGGTCCTCCAGATTTTTCTCTCCTTCCAGGGCATCGCGCCCTTTTACACCTTCCTCCTCCAGAACCTCTAGATTTTTCATCTTATCTTCCCTCCAATCTCCTTGGGCATTGCGTCCGTTCTGATTCCCTTCCTCTAGAACCTCCAGATCTCTTATCCCATTCCTTGATTCTTTCCGGGCATCACACCCCTTTCCATTTCCATTCTATTCCTTCGAAACATCTGGACCTCATCTCTTGCTTCTGATTTATCCTCCTGCTCTTTCGGGACATCGCATCCTTTATTCTCTTCTTCCTTTTAAATCATCTTTTCTCATACCTTTTCCCAAGGCATCGCGCCCCTTTCTATTATCTCCCTCTAGAACCTCCGGATGATTCTTCTCCCCATCATGATTCTCCTCCTTCGCCTCCGGACCCTCTGGATCCACCACTTTCCATCTATCAATTCCTCCCGATCTTCATCATATTTTTAGAGTGTTTAAATTATAATTATAAAAAAGACATAAGTAGGGGCCGTTGGATTCTTTTCTGCCAGGCGAGATGCAGGATACTCCACCTGTTTGACGGTGCAGATTTGCATCTACGCCACGTGGGCAGATGAGAATAACGAAGGGGGAGTTTCCGCATGGTGCGCGCCCGCCGCTTCTTTTTGTTTGTTTTTATGGGTTGTGAAAATAAAAAGGCGGGGCGAGTTGGTGGGAAGGCGATAAAAGGTCTTCTGCCACTTCGCAACATAGTCAGTGCGGGCACTAGCATCCCAGGTAAAACTGAGTGCACAGAGGGGTATTCATATAAGGTGAAAACTCCCACTGGGTAGTGGGCCGGGGGCAGGGCGGTGTGGATTGTGGACGTGGAGGGAGTTGGTGGGGGAGTCTTTTCGGTGATCAAATCATACGACCGTGCGAGTGATCAACTATATTAATCGCAGCCATACATCTTACACAACTTTAGTTGGAAATTATCCTACACTTATCTCACAGAAATATCCGAGTTAACATAACATGTACTATGATAGAGGGGGTTAATTAATCCAGACAAGTGAAAGCTAATCCAGAGTTGACCCCTCCCATTTTAACCCCCTCTAAGCTTCATTTTGATTGGAAGTTATTTTGGGACTAACTCACTAAGGAGGGAAAATTCGCCAGCCTCACTACTATCCATCATCGATCGGTCCACAGTTCAAGACGTCACCTACTAAGGTCCACTCAAGATTGACTCGGCATCCAAACACGTGCTCCGCAAACGTTCGTGCCCCACGTTTGTCGCGACACTTAATTTGCAGGTAGCCATTACTGAAATAATGACAAGAGTTATCTTAAGAAACGAATAGGCATCAGGTCATGACCCACGTCTCTAGGTTATCTGTCAACAACTCCACCCCTATAGCTCTCAGAGAGCAAGCGAATGGATAATCAATGACCCCACAATCGGAGAACCCATTATTCCACTACAACATCTCCACCAAGTCATGAAGCAATGGAATTGGACGGGCTCAAGATAAATTCTATAAATAAGACCCTGAACAGACGGCCAAGGGACAGTACGTAATCTGCTCACAGAGACCATCAAGCTCCCCACACTCTTACATCTCCATTCTCTTCGTTCAAGTACTTCTCTCCACACTCTGGACACTCTCTTCTCTTACTCGAGCACTCTTCTGGCTTAAGTATCGTAGGATTGTCCCCTAAAATTTATACCAGGGCTCCTTCTGACGTGTTTTTCACTGGTTGTAGGTTTCCTCAGAATGGCTTACCTCTCTTCCATTAAAGAAATCATAAAAGTGTGGTACAACATTACAAAAATTAGATTTCTACCTCTACACTTTTTGACATCCTTTGTGGGAAAGAGGATGAAAAACTTTGGCTCCCTATGGAAACTACCGCAACATGAATAACTGTCGAGGGGCTTCGGGTTCCCAACAAGTGTCTCATGATGGCTCAGCAAGCACGCACTCACCTTGGGCACTATCTCCTCAACCCCATCCTGGACTCCTTATGCCGACAGTAGCTCCCTGATGATCACTCGGAAGTAAGGCGGGTAAGGACTCAGGCCGCTCACTTCACACTTGTCGATGGGCGTCTCTTTAGACGTTCACACTCCTCGCCCCTCCTCAAGTGTCTGCTCCCCACCGAAGTCGAACAAGCTGTATGCGAAGTCCAAGAAGGACTATGTGGCAACCACGTAGGGGGACGAGCACTCACCAATAGTCTACTCCGACAAGGATACTAGTGGCCCACCATATATTAGGATTGCCTCAGCTACGTTCAAAGATACGATTAGTGTCAAAGGTTTGGTCATCTTCATCACCAACTTGGGACCCAACTCCACACGCTTATGGACTCACACCCTTTCGCTCGATGGGGAGTGGACATCCTCAGTTCCTTCCTGGAGACTTAAGGGCGGAAGAAATTCATGATCGTCACCATAGATTATTTCACCATGTGGATCGAGACAAAACTGCTCGCCAAGATCACCCGCAAGGTAAGTTTGAAGTTCATCCTAGGCAGCATCATTTGCCATTTTGGAATTCCACGCGTCCTCACCACCGACAATAGCGGTCAGTTCGACAGCACTTTCTACTGAGAAAAGTGCTCAGAGATTGGGATTTGGAACCACTATATATCAGTGGGACACCCCTAGGCCACCGACTTGGTTGAGAATGCAAATCAAACTCTCCTACATGACATGAAGACTCACTTGCAGTAAGTTGGTGAGTCATGGATAAATGCAATGCCGAGCCTCTTATGGGCACACCACACTACTACCCAGGCAACTACTAGGGAAACTCTCTTTCATCCGGTGTTCGGAGCTAAGGCAGCCATCCTAGTGGAAATCTCCAACCCAACCCTCCAAGTCAGCTCGTTTGATGAGACACGCAACAACCAAGCACAATGAGAAAATCTGAACTTACTGTCTGAGGATAGAGCGCGAGCCCAAGCATGCTTAGTCACTTACCAGCAGTGACTGACTCAATACTACAACACTCAGGTGAAGGAATGCTTCTTCCTCCCTAGTGATCTAGTGCTATGCCGCGCCAATGAACAGTCACGGGAAAATTGGCTCCTAATTATGCAGGCCCATACAGGATTATAGAAGCGCTTAGGAAAGGAGCATACAGACTCTCCTCCAGTAGTGGTCGAGAAGCCCCTCACACTTGGAACTTTGTAAACCTAAAAGATTATTATCAATAAAGTTTGGAGTCCACATTTTTCTTTATCCCCCTACACCATTTCTCACAGAGACTCTATGGGTAGCACCATGCTTCCAAGAGCGAAACCAACTAGTTGGCTTACCCAAGAGATCAAACTATCAGGCTCCCTCTAAAAGATTATGTGTGGTATGTAATACCTCCAAGAGGCGAGCTAAGAAGTCTCCTCCTCATCAGGAGAAAGACAAACCACCCCCTCCAAAACTGATCGAGCTCCTCAACTCACATCTGTTGGAAGGCCAACCACACTGCTTGCCATGAGACAGGCCAACTAGCCACAATAAAGGGGTCAAATAGCTAGCTCCTCAGGGAGAAAGTGGCCAACCGACTACCCGAATCTGCAAACTCCTTAGTTCATCAAATAGGCCAACTATGTTGCTCCCCAGGAGTCGGTCAACTAGCAGCTAATTACGATGGGCCGAGATGCCCCTTGAAAACACAGACCGACGATGGGCCACTAGTCGCCTGACAGAGCCAGGTCATTCATGGTTCATCAAGTCGTGAATATGACGATGGATCACTGATGTAACGACCCAAGATCCAGATACCAGGTCAAGCCCGATACCATTCGGATCCTACACCGACCCACGAGCTGGGAAGCTCGAAATGGTTAAAAGGGATGGTGTGTGATGCGGGACGACTATGAGACTCGACAGGTGGACACGAATCTATGACCTAGACGACAGGACACGACTTACTAGATGACGCGACCAGCAACTGACGACCAAGTCATCACCTAACGTGGCTCCCGAAGGGACAAAGATGCCCCAAAATAAGAAGATTAGTTAACTACCAGTTGGTTAATTGGTTAATCGATGCGTGAATAAGCCAAATAAATAAATAAATAAAATCAAAAAATGATAATGGTTTTTGATTCAATTAAAAATCAGCCAAACCAGAATCTCCCAAGTCAGGAGGAGAGATCCCCATCGAAAATAGTCTGGCACGCCCGGTGGGAGCAGTGTCACCTTTCATCTCTTTGCCGGGATATCTGGGCTGCCAAGGCCCTCCCAAAGGTTACTGATCGTGGTATTATTTATCTTCGCAGGCAAGTGATGACAACCATGACTGGACTAACCGGCGTCGGCTTCGGGCCATCGATTGTCGCTGCTCACGCGTAGGGGTACCTGGCGGTGTCCACGGTGTTCGACACCTTCCCTACTATTGTTAGCTTCCCCAACTTCTTGGGCTTGGACTTCGTTGACATGCTGGAGGTAGAGCCCTCGGATCCTACCAAGGAAGTTGCGAAGAAGATCGGGTCCTCGGAGGCTCGGTGCTGCCCGGATTCACCCAAGAATCCACCCCTGGTCGCCAGTTGCCTGGTGCACCATACTGTCCCTAGGGCCTGCACCTCTCTCATCAACAAGAATTCCGTAGGACGCCAATGCAAGGGCTTCCGAAAGAACTCTGTTGTGGTTACCGGATGCCTCTCTCAGTCTGGAAAATCAATACTGATTGGCAGAGTCCACATCTTCCTCGACAGACACGATGCCCGGGTGGTCCCTGATCGGGTCATCCCTGTCGTTCCTGTTCACAATTCATACCAAGCCCTCGCTGGATGGAGGGCGGAAAGAGAAGAAGCCGGCCACTACGACCAGGAGAAGTTGGCCCCAAGGCTAAGGAAGTTTAAACAGGTGTGGGTCCCTAAGAGGGTCCAGCCTGCCCACCAAGTTACTGCACCGGTCCGCTGCCATCCTGCTCGTGACGGATAGGTAGTAAAGAAGGAGAGGGGCCTGGCCCCGAAAGAAGAAGAAGTGGTTGTGGACCCTCCGCCCCGCGGAAGTTTTCGGGCCTGCACTCGCCAAGCCAATGTCCCTACTGTGGGACGAAGATTTCAGCAACCGATCGATTGGGTTAGGTTTGCTTACATCCCTCCTGTGGGAGGTCGACAACTGTCCCCCGTGCTACATCAAGAACGGGGTCAAGAAGAAATAACCGCCTTGGTCAGAAATTATTTCCAAGGGCTAGGCAACCCCTCATTGGGACAACAACGGCTGATGCAAGTAGCCGCAGTTAGAGAAGACTACTGCCCACCAATAGATACGGTGAGGAGATTTTTCTGAGAATGAAGAAGCTGACTCCCTTCTCAAACGCGTCCTAAGATTTGTTTTATAAAAAAACTCTGGTCCCAACCCACTTGGTTGGGTCAAGTAAGTCAAATTTTATGAGCTAGATCTAGTTGTGCGCAATAATTTTAAAGGAATTGTCCTGATTAAAACACTCTCTGTGATCTCAAGCATCACACATCATATTCACGGTCTCTCCCCCGGCCACTCAAATTTTCTTCGACCACCTTCTAAGACGAACATCGTCGATCCGGTTTTCTTCTCAGGGACAATTAATCAATGATGCGAGCGAGTTTATATTCAAACGTGCATGAAATTTCCATGACAGAAATCTGAGCACGTAAGCAAACGTGAAGACATTGGGACGTCTATAGATCTCGATCTCTCCACCCCACGACGGTGTCGGCGGTCGCGCGCGCTGCATTTAATTCGTCGATGCTGCAGGTTCTCTGATCACCTGCGCCAGCGGCCTTCTGCTCGGCTCGTGTAGATAGAAAGAAAGCTGTGGTTGCCATGCATGACCTCGTTAGTTTCCCATGGCGAAGGCGGCCGTTTTCATTACAGACAGAGACCCATCAGTAGAGAAGAAGGGAACACCAGGAGAGAAATCTCGGCCGATGGCCCCCCATACTCGCCGGCTGCAGGTACGTCTCGATCATTCTCCTGGGACGACGACATCTTCCCACTTCTTCTTCTTCTTTTTTCACCTTTTTAAATTTTTGGGTGATCAAAGACATCTTCCCACTTCATTGCCCCAATGCCAAACGTATTCATCGTGTGATAGATATGCATGTGGTGTGGGTCCAACGTATACATCTGCATGCCCACTCTCATGTTTCTCTGTACGGTCGTCATGAGCAGCGACAAGATATGTGCGTGTGCCTTCCTCCTCTCTTTGTCCCGGCAGGCGCCATTGCGTGCGCGGAAGGTGAGAGTAATGTTGAGCCAGGTCGCAATCTTTACTTCGGTGGCGTCGGCCAAGTTGCAGTAGAGGTTGTGTACCGTTGGATAATGCATTTGGTTAATGATTTGGCATCTTCAATTTTACGAGAAAGGTAATGAAAGGTGAAGTGCATATAGACATAGCTAAATGCATGCAAAAGTGATCTAGATTTAAAATCATCTCCAAAGTCAAAACTTCGAGAAAATTCGTGGTGTTTTCAATGTATGTATATGTCGCAGTAAGTTGTAGGTGAGTAAAGTTTGGTTCCAAGAAAATTTTTGTAACTTGTAAAAAGCTGGAAAGTTTTTTGGCGATTCCACCGGGAGAATCACTCAGCATATGGGTGATCAACCGACAGCAGGTCCCCAGTATGATAGAAGAACTCATAGAGGAAGAGCATGAAGTCACCTCGACAGAGGTAGCCAGTTTACCTGACTGGAGGGAACCCCTCATACAGTGGCTCAAATGCCAACAGCTGCCCAAGAAGAGGGAAGAAAAGATCAAGCTGGTCAGAATAAAGGACTCCTATGAGGTCCGGAATGGGATTCTGTTCTAAAGTATGGCCGATGCCAAAAGAAAAGTCCTTCTCTGGTGCTTATCCACCGAGGAGGCTTGGAAGGTCATGAAGGAGATCCACGCCGGAGCGGCAGGTGCACACCAGGCAGGGCCGAAGATTAAGATTGAAGTCAGAAACTTGGCTACTACGGGCCGACCATGTTTGACGACTGTTGCAAGTACACCAAGTCATGTCAAAAATGCCAGGAGCATGCGACGGTCCCCAGGCGACCTCCTACGCAGCTGCACCCGACGGTGCCCAACTGGCCGTTTGCCCAATGGGGAATAGATATGGTGGGCCCACTGCCCCCATCCTCTTCAGGATACAGATTCATCTTGCCCACAACTGACTACTTCTCTTGATGGGCGGAAGCTGTAGCGCTAAGAGAAGTGACAGGGGAAATTGTAGCCCGATTCATTCAGAGAAATGTAATATTTCGATTCGGAATCCCCAGCCGGATTGTGTCAGACAATGAAAGTCACTTATGAAACCAGAAGGTCTACAAATTGGCCGAAAAAGGCAAGATCAACTGGAGAACATCCACCCCTTACAACCCGTAGGCTAACGGGCTAGCGGAAGCATTTAATGAAACTCTTTGCACCCTCTTGGCAAAGACTGTTAGCTCAAACAAGAGGGACTGGGAAGATAAAATGTACGAGGCACTTTGGGCGTATCATATCGTATACAAGACCCCAACGGATTGCTCACCTTTCTCCCTGGTCTACGGCTCGGAAGTAATTGTCCCCATAGAACTGGAGATACCTTCCTTAAGGGTCACAATCCAGCAGGGATTGGTTGGGAAAGAACAGGCAAATGTTGAGTGAAGACTCGAAGAACTCTCCGACCTGAAGGGGAAGCAACTTCAGACCCAATAGAATATCCAGGTTTATCAGGCCCAGATAGCATGTGCCTTTGACAAGCTCATCAAGGAGCGCGAATTCAAGAAGGGTGACTTTGTTATGGTCAAGAGAAGAGAAGCTATGGCTGCCAACCCTAACAAGTAGGGGGATGGATTCCTCTTCGCCCTAGGATCGTTTTCATCCCACTTGCATGCCCATTGTCTTATGTTTTCATATGTTTTGAGCAAAATTCATAAACATAGTCATTTATGTTTTAATCCCTCCATGGCCATTGTCTTTATATTTTTGGATGTTTAATTGCTGTGGAATCGGCGTGGCAAGGCAAGGAACAGGTTTAAAGTTAGTTTTCCATCGATTTGGATCGACTGGGAGGGGATTCCATAGAGTTACCCACGTTTTCGGCTCTCTGGGAGGCAAACGGTCCTTCTAGAGACCGTTTTCAAAATAGAGTATGGCGGTGGACCTTAGCGGTCTTACCCTAGGCCGTTTTCGGTGTATAGCGGTCCTTCGATAGACCGTTTGTGGACCTTAGCGGCCCAACAATCGACCGCTTAGACCTTTGACCCAGTATGGAGGTGTAAGCCTCGCGGCCCAATCTGGGACCGTTTATCATCCTCAGGTGGTCAATCATATAACCGTTTGTGACCCCTTAGAGGCCCATAATCTGACCGCGTAGACGCTTTAACCCTGTAAGGCGGTGGGAGCCTCGCGGCCCTTTTCTAGACCGCCTATCATCATTTGGCGGTCAGTAGTTCAACCGTTTGTGGCTCTAGTGGCCCTGTATTAGACCCTTTCATTCCTACAGATTTCGAATTCAATCATGTTCATTTAATTATGTGTTTAATGATGCACGATCGCCATGTTTAAATATTTTTACAAACTGTGACACATTTTTATATCCCAATAGAACTATTTTCTCTTTCCTTGTGATGGAACCACTAGTCGTAGCCCGACGACCTTTAGTGTCAGCCCACCTGGGAGAGGTGGCGAGGTAGTCTCGATGTACGATTTTTAAGCTGGTTTTCGTGGGCCCCCCTGCTTGGCAGTAGCGTCCTACTGGGAGGAAAAACTAGCTAGAGGCCTGGCTCAAGGTATTGAGCCTGTGTGTGCACATGTGGTCAGGGGTTTGGACTGACAATGACGAGTGTGGCCCTGACTAGTTCTTGACTTGGTTACTATTACGTGTCTCACTTGCCATGTTCCAGGCTCGTGGAGATACTTGAGACGTAGTATGTAGCAACCCTGAATTTTAAATTTTTAAAATTTCAGTAATAATATAAAATAACGCCTTAAGGAGAGGCGCCCATTTAATAAATAACGCCCTTCAAAGAGGCGTCATATTCAGATGAGACGGTAAGAAAGACGGAAAGAATCCTATTAAAATAATCAAATAAC
>JANBPO010006212.1:0-18650 GCA_024336825.1 Amorphophallus titanum
GAAGTGCCATAGAACCCGTAACATCGATAAAGTCGAGAATCCGACCTAGTGAGATGGATAGACTCAGGTTAAGTTAATTAACTAACCCTAAGAAAATAGATTTTTGTAGAACATTCTCAACTAATTCTTTTGTAATGTAGGAAATTCTCGCAATGGCAGTTGAGCATGCACAATGGTGCGATATGCAACGCACCGTTCAGGGCTTGACCTAGGCCTTGCAGCAAGTAGCACAAGGAGGCGCGCATCATGGAGCCGGTGATCTCCACCGAAACTTTCATGGTTTGAATCCCCCATGATTTGGAGGTTCTGCAGACCCTGATGAAGTCGAGCATTGGCTGAAGGAGATAGAGCGAATCTTTAGGGTTATGCAGTGTGGTGATCAAGACCGAGTCCTCTTGGCAACTTTCCAGTTGGAACAAGATGCAAGTGCTTGGTGGGAGACCGTGGAAGCGACACTCAACAATAGGCGTGCGACGTGGGATGAGTTTAAAGAGTATTTTAACAACAAGTATTTTTCAGATCATGTGCAAGAGAAGAAAGCCGCAGAGTTCACTACACTAAAGCAGAGGAATTTATCTGTTGCGGAGTATGAGGCACATTTTGCTAGATTATCTCGATATGCACCACATTTGGTATCCACGGAGAAGATGAAGGACAAATGAGTTTTGAATGGATTGAAGTTGCAGTACATTAACCAATTGGCACCTTTGGAGATACACATTTATGCTGAGATTTTAAGGAAGGCCCAAGTTCTTGAAGACAATATGGAGATGATGGACCAGATAAGAGGTCGGGACAAGAAGAGGGAGCAGACTACAAGCTCTGGGAATTTTAAACCCACTAATGGCAAGAAGAGGCCCAATGGCGGGCCGAGTTTTTCAAAGGACAAGAAACTGAAGGAAGGTGATAGGAAGGTAGGATCCACTACATCCAAGGCAGTCTGCAGGTATTGTGACCATCCAAGTCACAAGATGGAAAAGTGTTGGCACAAGCTGGGTGCATGTTTGCGATGTGGTAGCAGAGAGTATCGTATCCCTGAGTGTCCCCTCATCGCTGAGCAAGAAACTTCTGGCAAGCCGCAAGGGAGTCAAAAGTGGCAGGGCAGGCTCCAAGCCGTCCAAGATGCAGAAATTAAAACCGAAGCTAATGAGGAAGGAGGCATTGTCGAAGGTACCCTTACTATACTGTCCAAGCCAGCATATGTATTCTTCGACACTGGAGCTACTCATTCATTTATATCTTAGAAATTTGCTAAGACTAAGTGCATAAAAGGAAGGGTGGATACCTAGAGGTTGGTGATTTTTTAACCTCTGTGGGACGTGGAAAAGATAGGAGCATGTTTGAAAAGGATGAAAGTGCAGCAGAATGTGGAGAAGGAAGTGGGAATATGCTATGGATGCAAGTAAGAAGAGGGGAAGAACTAGAAAGAAGAAAGACTCAAACTAAAACAATTGAAACCAAATACTCCCTGGACCAAAAGCCTTATGGACGTAGAAAGGACTTCTCCCTGGTCGGTACTCGCTCCAAGATGTAGCAGCACCTCGACGTAAGCTCCAGAAATCTCCTCTCCAAGCCATGAAGTCAATGGTTCTATTTATAGACCCTCAAACTCTCTGGTCGAGTTGGAGAGGAACTTGCACGAAAATAGGTCTGAACTAAGCAAACTCTCGAAGATAATACTCCTAAGAGTCCAAAGAAACAAACAGAAGCTTTTGAGGATCTTTATCTAGAGAGAAATTAACAAAACAAGGACTCTAGTTCGTTCAAGGTGAAGCAGAGAAAGAATAGTCAGAGCAGGACTCTCTGTCTGCACTAACAGTCTTGCAATAGATCGCATGGCTCAAGAAAGGGTCGACAGACAGACCACATGGCTCGGTCATCCAACAAAAGAGAAGGTCAAAGGGAGAAGAAGTTGCGATAAGGACTCTCTGCATGCCAAATGGTCTAGCGATAGATCGCCAGAGCACCACTAACAGTCATGCGATAGACCGCATGGGCTGATCGTCCAGTAAAAGATAAGAAAGGCATTTAAAATAGGACTCTACCACCCCTAAATGGTCGAGAATTAGACCGCCAACTATGGCTAACGGCTTCCCTATAGACCGCTAGGGGTGAGGTCGTGGCAAAAAGAATATGAAAGCCCACTAAGCTCCGAGCGACAGAAAAGACATGGAACGAGACTCAACCAGGGAGAGTGACCCATAAAATAAGTCTCAAAACTGACCAATATGGCGCAATAAGCGGTGAATAACTTGGGACATCATAAAATAAACAAGGAGATGACCCAACTCATTGGTCATAAAATGGTTGTCAACATCAGCATTTTTTTTCTTCTCCCTTCTGTGTGCTTTTCTTCTATATCCTTGTTCGAGGAAGACGAGTGAGCGTAAATTTATATTACCTAAGAATTGGGGATTTCCTCCTTTTCATTCCTTGGAATCTGATTGGTCCAAATGCCTACGAAAAGAGGCCTTTAGGATTGAATCCCATTGGCCCTGGTGGCCATCAGAATATCCTCTTAGAGGGGGATTCTCGGGGTGGGGGTTAAGTAGTTTACAGCCAAAACTACCTCCATGTAGGGAGGGGGTGTAAGCCGGCCAGGAGGGGATGGGGAGTGAAGCTAGAAACTACTGTGCTGAGCTCCGCTGGTTCTGCCAGATTCTGAACAGTCGGATAGACAGTTGAAGACAGTGCCGCCATGGTCTCCGGTGAGCTCAGAAAAGGTCGCAACTAGTGCCAAACATTTCTATATTGACCCAAGAGGACGCTAGTATTTTCGTGGAATTTTCTATCAATGTTGCTGGCCGGGGCAGGGTCTGGAACATGGCTTGACTGCTCTGGTTCTTGTTGCTCCTAGGGTGATGCTGTTGGAAGACGGGGTCGCCACGAATAGCCCCATGCTCTATTGAAGGTGAGACTTGAGCCATTGCGATCGTGGTTGAGTTTTCTTTGATCCCATGCCAACGACACCATTGGTAGATGTCAGAGTTGATCGTGAAGGCCAGAACGGTGAGGGTGGGTTAGTTCAGGCTCTAGGAAACTTACCTGGCACACCTTGGAGGGAAAATTTGGAACTTCTGATGATGACGTCCAAAATTATCTCTGCTTCTCGGAGATGACAGAGAACTGGAAGGGAAAGTCCCCAGCCAAGTGGTGATCCAAGAATACTGGAACTCTGGTTGTGGGAGCCTCTGCAACCCTCCTCTGGTTGTCTGTCTGGGAGGAACTGCACAGGTCGCCGAGATTTACTACTCTAGATAGCTCCAAGGTCGGAAGGTGGCGGGGCTACCCTCATTGCGAAGATGATTCCAACAGTGTATGGTGCACCTCCTAGAACCTCAAGATGTCATCGTGGCACCCTCTGCAAGCTGAGGGTTCTCTGCTACATGCGACCCAGAACCAGGGTTGGATGTGGAGGGGGGGTTATGGAAGGGGAATGGGTGAGGAATGGTAAGGGAGTGATGGCTGATGGCTATGGGAGAGGGGTGGACAAGGCTGGGGTCTCCAAGGGGGTAGTGGTGGCAGGGATGGGGGTAGAGTGGGGCTAGAGCTGCTGAAGGTGGTGATGGAGGGGTGGATGTGCACTAGAGAGAGAGGGAATGGGGAAGATGGCGGGGGCACCCAAGGGCTATGGGAGGGGGTGAAGGGGTTTCCCAAATCTGAGATGGGAGGTTAGCGAGGTGAGAGAGGGTGTCTAGTAGGGAGGGAGATTTGATTTGGGCTTTGGGAGGGGTGGGTTCCACCTTGGGAAGGTGGAGACTTGCTTGGGGAAGGAAAAGTCCTCTTCTCTTCTCCTCTTTTTCTTCTCTGGATGCTCTTCTCTCTTTTTCTTCTCTGGATCACACAAATCAGCTTCTACTCGTCTGGAAAATATCCGCCATCATCTTCTCCAGAAGGAGAAGATCTTCCTTTTATATCAGCAGCAGAAAGGGGCGTGTGTCTTCCACGAATTCCCACCCTAGAACCTCGACAGGTGGCAGCATCTAACCAAGCCGCTTTACACATGTCACGATCCTGGCACAGCATCCAGCCTTGGATCACATGCCATCCTTATTTTTCACGAAACATTATCTGTAAACATAAAAATAATCATTAGTTCAGTTGAAAATGTACTAGATAGAAGAAATATGCACGGAGTATGTTTAGTACATGTAGACTAGCTGCTACAGTATCTGCTCGGACTTACACTGGCTTAGCTACAGTGTATGCTCTGACTTTAAAACATGCACGGGGTTGGACTAGCTCCAATGTACTCGGACCTTCTAAGGACATACACTGTCTTTGCTACAGTGTATGCTCCAACTTTGATATGCCACAAGCAAAAAGTGCATGGACGTTGTTATGTGCTTGGACTTACTGGTGAACGTGCTCGGACTTGGTGGAGTATGTGCTCGGACTTTAAGAGGACATACACTATCTCTGCTACATTGTATGCTCCGACTTTGATAAACGGCGAGTAAAACATGCACGAGTGTTAATGTGTGCTCGGACTTGCAGAGAGAGGCATAACGCATATGCTCGGACATGCATTGCTTCTATTACAGTGTATGCTCGGACATACATTGACTTTGACTAGCAAGGTGATACACCGGCTTGATAGCAGGCAGAGCATGGAAGGACTTTGTTTTGAGGAAAAGCACGGGGTATGAAATGAGCATGGACTTGATTTCCAAGTTGTGGACATGTGAAGCAAGGTAAAACATGCACGGATGCATGTTTTGTGAGGTAGTCAAAACATGCACAGATGCATGTTCTGCGAAGTTGAGTCAAAAAGTGCACGGATGCATGTTTCAACGAAACATGCACAAATGCAAGTTCCAAATGAACGTGCAAGGACCTTAGAGAAAGTGCACAGACTTTAACACAACTTGCACACAGGAAAAACATGCACGGGGTTTGGCTTGCACGGACTATGTGAGGACTGTTAACACCCGTTTTATGACCAATTAGTTGGGTTGTCTCTTTACTCATCTTAATGATGCTCCGAGTTGTTCACCCTTGTCGAGTCTTCTTGGGCAAGTTAGAAGTCTCTTTCATGGGTTTCTTTTTTTTTAATCTGACAAATACTTGCAAGGTGAGGCGAGGATTCCCATTCACCCCTTCATTGCGGAAGGAAGTTGACGTTCCACCCCAGGCCACCAGGGGTTGAGGAGAATGTCTGAGCAAACACTCTGTCCCACTATGGGGAGTGGATTATTCTCTCTTTGTTATAAGGGAAAAGGCATGCCAGTCACCGTAGTGACAATTTATTCTGCTCTCGATCTGACTTGGTCAGTCGGATGTGAAGTTCAGGTCGGGATCAGAAGTCCGCCATATCATAAAGGTCATGGCATTAATTACATCATCCAAGAAAGAGGAAAACCCTTGATTAATTGCCAAGATAGGAAGCCATCGGGGCCTACGCGTATGCGAACAAGAATACAGACTAATCAAAAATAACGAAGCTATGAAAAGGATTTATTTGTCGACTTGATCATACGGGGTAAGCATCATTTGTTACATCTGAGCCTTGGCACGGGGAGGAGAACTTAGGTATGGAGACCACCATCACGCATAGTGAGAACTTTCAGTCGGGCATAACCCGGCCTTCCGCTGGATGCCATTTGATATACCGAGAGCTTGGTTAGGGAAGCATGCATTAACAGGTAGTTCATGCATATCTAATTACATCCGATCCTCGGTATAAGACAGAGAACACAGGCCCGGAGACCACCATCATGCATAGTGAGGGCTTTTAGTCAGGCATAACCTGACCTTCCGCTAAACGCCATTCGACACACCGAGGGATCCGATCATGTAGGCATACATCGGAGTAATGAAATATATGTACTTATTCATAATGCATATTCTAACAGAGATATAATAGAAGACAACATAATTAACTGACTTGATTTTTTTTATTATGCTCATGATTTATTGAGGTTGAGATATTATTTATTGTTGTTAAACTGTTAATGGGGGGGAGGAATTGAATTATGGGCGTGAACAAGGTTAAACAATGGAGGCTAACGGGGGCAATGGTATATCATATGCATGGTGATTCGGTGGTACAGGTGACAGAAAGGACGTGAGTCAGTGGTGTCACCACTGACTCATGGTAGGTAGAAGGGGAGTTGGTGACGTCGCCATCGATTCATTGGAGAAGGGTTGGGGAGTTGGCGGCATCATCGCCAACTCACACACAGGGCCTCATCGGATGGAATTTTCAAGGGTTTAAAGAGCACCAATTCAAGATTTTATGGGGGAATTCTCATTAATGAGTCCCTGGGATTTTTTAAAGGGGTGTCCGAACAGACTTTTGAGGTTGATGCAGTGCCATTTGGGTTGGACAAATTGTCTCATCTTGATCCCCTTGCTATCAAAGCTAACATGGATCTTCTCAGGTGTCTGTAGCACTCTTGCTTACAGACACTTTGGAGCATCTTCCAAGCAAAGGCAGTTATCACTGTGTGTGAGCAGCTTTCTCCCTTGTGTATTTTACTGCATTTGCACCTTAGGCCGCCTACTGCACCCCTGCAAACAAGGACTAAGGTGAAAGATTTGCCAAGGGACTTCGCCTTGCTGTACACTCATTCACCTTAGCTATTCATCACAACTCTCCCACCTAAGCTAATCGTTTCTCTTAGCTATTCTGATTCAAGATCTCCATGGTTTACTGTGTTACATCTTATTCAGATCTTTGTTGCACGTGAAGTTGTGTCAACCTCTCTCTTGAGGAGTGTTAACCTGTCTGGACTGGCATCTCATTCTAATGCTCCTTCTAGTGCCTTTCTTATCTATTCCACTGTGCCATGTGCCAAAGAGTTTCATTGGCTCAAAGAAGTGTTTAACGCTCCGTGTTTCCCATAGATTTTAAATTGGCCAAAGTTTGTCACCGGATCTATTCAACCCCCCCTTCTGCATCCGGTTGCACCACTCGGGACACATCAATTGGTATCAAAGCATACCATTGGTTTCAAACAATTGATATCAGAGCCAAGCTCTATTATTCCTAGATCCCACGATCTACAGGGAAAGCTCCCAGTGCCTCTTAGCTAAATGGCTTCAGTTGCTACACGTGCTCAAATGAAGTCTCCACCTATTTTTGATGGTTTAGATTTTTCTACATGGCTGAGAGGAATGTATGTCTATATCAAATTCACAAATCCACAATTTTGGAACCTTATATATATTGGTCCAAATGAGCTGCCATCAAATTCAAATGAATGGTCAGCTGAACACAAGGCCAAACATTCAAATAATCTTGTTGCACTCAATTTAATTAAAGCTACGGTTGATGACAGCTTACTTGATCTTGTGTCTACCTACAGCACGGCTAAGCAAGTTCTAGAGGTGTTGATGAACATCCATGAGAAAGAAGATCAAGGGCATCAATGTCTTATGGCTGACCAATCAAAGCAGTCAAGCAATCCATCCTCATCGTAGGAAAGCTATGATTCTGAAGACTTTACCTTTGAAGAGCTTATGGAAGCATATGATCAGTTGATCAAGCAATACAAAAAGATGAAATCTGAAAATAAAAGATTGAAAAAGGACTTGAAGAAAAATAGTCAAGGAAAGGCCCTTTCGAGCCCTCCGGCTCATCGGCGGTGGTTCAAGATTCGAATAGTATCAGGTCTTTCTAGAATCTGGATCTCAGGTCGCTACAGCTTACCCTGCACATAAAGAGCTTCACGCAAGAGAACACATAGAAAATCATCCTGCGTCCTAAACCAGAGCAGAAGGTGATAGTTGTCTAATGCACTGATGATAAATGATTCCTTTAGCCCACACCGCTACGTTAGATGTGAACGAATATCAGGAAATGTCGGATGACCGTAAGCCATCTTAGTAACCACAGCAAATCTAAAAGGTTGTAGAGACGCATCAATCTCTTCCTTGGAAAAGAAACACGCAGGCTCCCCTCTATCCGTAGATGCAGGCGGGTGCACTTCAATATCGACTTAAGGGATTTCCAATGACGTAGCAAGAACCTGAGCAAAGGATCTGCCATCCCGAACAACATGCTCTCCAAACCGAACACCCTCGGTCGGTGGGGAAGCCCTGCCAGCGCCCACTAAGGTCTCCACCTTAGTCACGAAACCCTAGCACATAACCCCACCAAGTTCTAGTTCCATCCTTTTTTTTTGGGTCACTCCTCTATATATATGTCTATGAGCTCCGAATTTGCAAGAAGAGAGCCCTAATGCTTATTTGTTCTATCTTGTAGGAGAAGAAAATGGGGAAAATGAAGAGGAGCTCTTGCAAGGAGGTTATCATCTACATCAAGGCATCTTTGGAGCTCGTGGTAGAAGGAAAAGATGAGCGGCTCGAGGAGAGGAACAAGATGATGCCAAAATCACGACCATCCGACAACGAACCAAGAAGAGCCAGATATTTCCTTGAAGGGGGAGCATTATACTTGTTGAATCTTTCTAGTGTCAGTCTTTAGAGTTTGTTTGGAGTTTATTGAACTCATCTGTGGTCATTTCATCAAATTCTGAAGGATTATCTTGTGTGGGGGTTCAAAGAGTGGTTTCTCCGAGTGCTTGTGTTGACGCTTGTGCGTCGGTGTGTGCGGTGGGCATCCGCGTGTATGTTGGGGCACGTCCCCATGTGTGTGCTACTTTTGTAGCGTATGTGTTGGGGTTTTTACCCCGTGTGTGTGGGGAGAAATCCCCGTGTTTACTGCATTCACAACGTGTGGTGAAAGCCTTACCGGTTTGGTAAGGGGTAGACGTAGAGAGCCCGTCGTGGTCTCAAACCACCTTAAAAATTTTCGTGTCTTATGGTTTGACTTGTGTGATTGTGTGCTTCATTGTCTATTCTATTTACACAATCAAATTTCAAAAAATGTCAAAATTATGAAATTACCCCTCAGTGATTCGGTGGAGCTTTTGTTGCTGAGTCAGTAGCAGTGAAGGCACGGCTCGATCCGGCGGCATGGTTGAGTTGGTGCCGTTGCTCGTAGGATGTGGGCCGGTAAGTCGGCAGGGCGCGAACGCGCACCGGCAAGTCAGTGGCATTGCCACCGATTCGCCCTCCTCCCGGGTGGCTTATAAGACACACCCCTTCGGCTGGGAGAAAGATTGAGAGCAGAAGAATAAGAACAACAAAAAGGTGCGAAAAAAAACATAGAGGAGAAGAGAATACACAGAGAGAAAGAGAGAGTAGAAAGGAGAGAAAAGGAGCCCGAGGTCTGAGAGGAGATTTGTGAGGAAGAAGGTAAGGCGAAGATATCAAGTTACACTGTTTCCTCCCCTCTGTATCTTTTATTAGGGATTTCTTTCCTTTTTCTGTTCCCTCTCAATCCCCCTGACTGTTGTATCCCTTAGCCATATCCCTCTGAAATTACAGAGGAGAGTAAATGAAAGGTGGCAGTAAGCCTTGCAGGTCAAAATTTTGCATCTAGATATACTATTTACACTGCTTTTAATACCGTCATAGCTTTCGATTTATCTCGGTTTCAATCTCCTTAGTGTCTTTCCCCTGAGTGTGAGGAGGCCCCTAGGGGCTAAACCTTCAATCGACCCCATGATCGCTCGGAAAGGGAGTAAGATTTATGATGTCCATTGTTCCCCTCCGTGAAATGGTCTCCGACCACGCCCTAACTGGGTGATATCAAAATCCCTCCCCGGGCTTCTCTTTGTACTGTCAATCATATTTCTAAAGACTGATCGAATGGTGTGCTCGAGTAGTCACTGAATGGAGGATGATCCTCTGAGGGCATTCGTTGAGCATCTTCTCATTCCCACGAATGAGTCACAGAGACCTTCGACAATCCCCCCTCTATTCATCCATTTTGGGATATTCCCAATTCCCCCCCCCCTTTCGGGTGTTCGACAATGTGTGCCAAAAAAAGAAGAGCGATAACATGATGGATTCTCATCCTTCTCAGTCACCCCCATGCTAAGCACGAGCCCAATCAGGTAGGCTGGGATAGCTCAATCTTGCTTGTTGGGAATATACTGTTGGATGACTCATTCGTTTGTGCTCTAGCCTCAAGCCCTCCTTAATGAAATCTTGCTTCATCTCTAATGGAGACCGCGGGTCAAATACCCGGGGAGGGTATAATTTGACCTAACTGGTGATATTCCAGTCATTTTCATTTTTCATACTTGTTTGTTCCTCCACAACATTGCTTTTTTTTTTGAGCATTTTATAGTCTTTGGTTTGAGAGTTAAACGTATCTAATAACTCAGCGTAAGCATCCTCCTAGTCATCTAAAGTATACTTTTCAAAAGAATTACTTACCTCGATGTCTGTGTCTGCCATGAGACATAGTCCTTACTTCTCCTCTTCTGAAGAATCTTCTTTAATATCCTCTTCCTCGCACTCCATATGCAGATCATAGCTTGAGACTTCTTTTTCTGTACCTTTGGGTTCTTTTTCATGAGCTCCAGACATTCACTTTTCATATGTCCTGGTTTTTTGCAATGATAACATGTAAACTTGTCAGAGCTTCTATTCTTATCAAATTTTAAATTGGTGTTCTTACCATCATGTTGTCCCCTTCTTCTCTTGAAGGTCTTACCCCTGGTTCTCAGAAATTTCTGAAATTATCGGGTGAGCATAGCCAGCTACTCATCATCGAGACCTGAGAGATTCTCATATTCATCGCTACTCTCACCATGGCTTCTAGATACCTTAAGAGCTATGTTTTTTCCTTTCTTGTTCTCTTTTGTATTGCTCTTAAGATTTATTTTGTAAGCCATTAGGGATCCTATCAACTTTGTGACGGTCATGGCAGATAGGTCCTTGGATTCCACTAGAATCGTGGCTTTTGTGTGCCACATCGGGGTTTACCCAGAGCCTTCAGACTATTGGTGATTTGTGAAAGCCTAGCATACATCTCTGAAATGGTTTCATCGGGCCTCATTCTAAATAATTCATAATCACAAGTTAGCATATTTACCTTGGTGGCTCGCACTTGTGATGTTCCTTCATAGATCATCTGAAGTTCATCCCACATTGTCATGGTAATTTTGTATGCAGAAATTCTGGAATACTTCTCTTGATGCACAACACACTACATGATGTTCATAGCTATCCAATTTATGGTTGATACACGGATCTGTTCCCTCGACCAAGTACTTTCATCTTCAAGAAGCTCGAATGGTTCAGTGGTGATGACCCTCCAAAGTTCATGACTCTGTGCACGGAGAAATACTACCATCCCGTTCTTCCAATATAGGTAGTTAGTGCCATCGAAGAATGGTGGACGATTAATTGAATGTCCTTCAGGAATAAAGCTACGAAGGGCGCTAGATCCAGGTCTTCCCTGGTCGTTGGACCACATGTTGGGAAACCTGCTCTGATACCAATTGTTATAAAATAAGAATGTGATCTAGAAGGGGGGATGAATAGATCACTCCCAACTTTTACCAACAATGAAATTTAATCGAAGGAGACTGATTCACAGCAAGTGTATCAGCTCTCAACAAACCACAACTAATATAAACCAACAAATATTGCATGAAAAATCAAACTTAGATGGAATAGTGATCGAACAGTTCACGTCCCAGCAAGTAGATGAAAGATTGGATGCTCTACAATTCGAATAGAGAGAGCTGAGCAGAAGGGAGGGAACCAAATGAGATATCAGTTAGCTACTAAGGATACGAGGTGGAGGTTGGACCCTAGAGTCTCCTCACATAAGAAGGCAACCCTCCAGATAGGCCTAACCTATTGTTTGAGCTACATCTTTTAATATACCTCATGGACACAACAAAGCCACACATGCAATCCTTGAAGCAATGAAACAAACTACACTCGATGGCACAGAGGATTTTTAGGTGGTTCGATTGCTGTCCACAATCTACGTCCACCCCTCACGCACACCGAACGAGGATTCCTTGCACTAAGCAAAATCATCAAGCAAACTCAGTTTGCGACAAGATGCTGGCTCATAGCTTGAAATCTGAGGGAGATAAATCCCTCAACCCAAGTTCTGCTACCCACTGAAACTTGGCACCTGGGCTTGCTACCCGCAAGTCCAGAATCGGAGGACGATCTCCCTTCCTCTGAATCCTCAGAGGGAACCCGTGAGAGACACCCCGTCACTTACAATTGGAGACTTCTATCTCCCTTTCTCCGAGAACACTTGAAGGGTGCAGAATGATAGACCAAAATGAAAATGAAACGGAAGAACAGAGAACAAAGAAAAATAGAAACAAGATGTAGCTTCATAGAAGCACTTTTAATCAAAATGGCTGGTTGCTCTCAAATTTCCTTTTCTCACTCTCTCTCTTCTTTCTAGCGCTACTCTCTTTTCGAGTAGGATCTTCGCACAGCAGGAACTCTTGTAGTTTTTTAGAACTTGCAACCTCCTTCTTCGAAGCACTAGGCAATCTTTAAATAGGACACAACTTCGTAAAGATGAGGCAAAAAAACCTAGTGACATCCCATTGGTCCACCAGGCATGAGAACATTCTTCTTCTGGAAACCTCTAAAAAAGTGTACCATCCATTCTTCGAACACGTGCCACTCTATCGCTGGAGTTGGTTTTCCAATCGGGTCTGATCTTAAGTTTCGAAATAGGGATTCGGTTCTTCAAACTCGTTAGCGCTCAAAGGTGTGCATCGACCTTAGTTACTATGCTCGCTCGATGTGCATCAACCTTTGTTCTGTGCTGGCATGCCGTGCTTCGACCTTAGTTATGTGCTAGCATGAGGTGCATCGACCTTAGTTTCGTGTTGGCATGAGGTGCATCGACCTTAGTTACTGCGCTCGCTCAATGTGCATCGACCTTAGTTATGTGCTGGCATGAGGTGCATCGACCTTAGTTACTGTGCTGGCATGAGGTGCATCGACCTTTGTTGTGTGCTGGGATGAGGTGCATCGACCTTTATTTTGTGCTGGCATGAGGTAGCATCGATCTTTATTCGGTGCTGGGATGTGGTAGCATCGACCTTTGTTCTGTGCTTGCATGAGATGCATCGACCTTGGTTTTGTGCTGGCATGAGGTAGCATCGACCTTTGTTCTGTGCTGGTATGAGGTAGCATCGACCTTCGTTCTATGCTGGCATGAGGTAGCATCGACCTTAGTAAATCTAGTCAATCTAAACTACACAACTTTGACATAAATATTTAGAAGAATTTATTGGCTTAGCTTAAACAAAGAACCATATTGTTCTGACATCATCAAAACACAGAATACAACATTCTCCCCCTTTTTAATGATGGCAACAATATGAGTTTTTGAGTTTTATTGGTCAAAGAAAATTCATCTTCTTTGAAGTAAAGTTGAGCAATCAGAGAACTGAAGATTTAGAATACCAGAGCATGATTACCAGATACCAACCAGAATCAAGGAAGAGTGACACAGATGAATCTTTCTTGCACCAGACAGATTCAAACTTTTAGATACTCACACAAATGCACCAATCTCTCCCCCTTTCACATCATCAAAAAAAAAATGCTCGAGAGAACAAGATGCAGATGCAAGAGAGACCAGATACAAGGAGTTCACAGATTTAGAGAATATCATACTCATCTCTCAATGGATTAAGTGAGATAATTGAAATAGTTGAGATATCTAAGACCGATAATCCCGTGTGCACGGTCACGGAGGTATCGGCGTGCGCGGGAACCGCGGCGGCCAGGGTCAGGCTCGTCGCCGCGACGATGGCATTCTTCATCTCCCCAAGTGCTGAATTAAGCATCAGAGGGTTGTCCCCTAGAGTAACGCCCAGGGCTCATTCTGATGCCTCTTCTCTAGTAATTACAGGCTTCCACGGGTGCCAGACGATCTTCCTCAAATAAATAAATATTCAAAATGTGGTATGAGGGTTAGGAACTAGTTTTTCACCTCTACACTTTTTGGCGACGGTTGTGGGAAGCGGATCAAAAACCATGGCACCTCATGGAAGCTACCGCAACATTAGTAATCGGACCCGAGGATCCCGCTAGGGCTCCAATTCTTGCCGGGTTTTGCAAGAAGCCTCATCCTCCCCCCGATCACGTCGGGAGGTCACAGTCGATGAGCTCGCCGAGATGCACCACCAGCTCCATGTCATGACGAACCTTTGTCAATGCCTCCTCAACAGGCCGACAGGATAGGAGCGCGCCCCCTCAGAACGGGGGGCTCTAACTATAGCAGAATCTCGTTGGGTGCGGGTAGCTTCTCACGCCTCCGTTGCGCGGGCCCGGTGCCAGCATAGCTCTCACACATCAAGGACACGTAGTCCACTGCACGCCAATCGGGAGATGGCCCCGCGGCTACAGCGCATCGACGAGATCAAGGGCAATGTCTGATACTTAGATGACGTCTTGCTCGCCGTCAAGAGCCACAGCCTTATCGACGATTACATGGACTTCCATGTTCCCTTCTCTAAGGAGATCATGGAAGCCGCCATCCCATCAAAATTTCAACTGTCGTCTTTCACCCCCTATGACAGCACTACCGACTCGGCCGACCACATGCACAGCTTTGAGTCCAACCTGGTGTTTCACTGGGTCTCGGATGTTGTAAAGTGCTTGGCATTTGTCACTACACTCTGGGAGAACGCCCGGACATGGTTCAAGTCCCTGTCGATCAGAACCATCACCTCCTTCCAATAGCTGAAGAAGCTGTTTAAGGTGAACTTCATCGGCTACCGAAAGGAAGCCTAGCCCATGGTGAGCCTACTCACTATCAGGTAGGGATGTGAGGAGACCCTCTGGGGCTATGTATCCCACTTCAGGGCAGAGGCGCTGTAATACCCCAGATTTTTTGGATATTTTTCATGGGTCCTTGATTGAGTTTAGCGGTTTATGCGCATTTTTATCTGTCGGACCTTCAGAACCCAATATACGGTGAACCATTGCGTTCTCCGACTCTGGGACGTTACCACTGCGTTGTGCATTTTTTGAGGATTGCGGGAGTATTTTTTCTTATTTTTGATATTTTTATGATGCAAAAAGAAAAAAAAGAAGAGAGAGAAGCGTGAATCCGAGTAGTCAGAAATCCCTACTGAAACAAATGAGGAGACTCACGCGAAATGGTGAAATGAATTATAATAAGGATGAAGGCTAGTAGCCGGGAATCCCCATTGAGACACATGAGGAGACTTGCGCTAAACGGTGAAATCCGCAACAGAATTATGATAAGGACGAATCCTAGTAGTCGGGAATCCCCATTGAGACACATGAGGAGACTAGCGCCGAACGGTGAAATCTGCTACCAAAATAAATAGATGGGGGCTGTGCGAAGCTGCCAAAATCGAGAGCCTGAAACCCACATGTAGGCGCTAGAGTAATCCTTAAGTGTTACTTAGAAAATCTACATATCCCTATATTTGGGGGTCTTTGTTCACACATTCACACCTCCACGCCACAGAGAATTGTCTCGGGTGAAGATTGTAAGTTTGAGCTATGCATGCGAACCATGCGATATTCTCTTGACGGGTGCACCACCCCTTAGTTGTGCCTCGTGGCCCGCACCACGTGTGCGAATCGTGGGCGATGTCCCTATCCCGTCCCCTATAGAGGGAGCTACCTTATGTATATTTATCTTATGCCTGCTAATGAATGCCTGCATGCTTGAATAGAGAAACAAATAATAATAATAATAAATAAACTCAATTTTGGCCATCACAACCTGCTTTCCTAGTTTCGGCTCGTGGAGTCCAATCTTGGCCCTCACAGCCTACTTCCTGCCCTTACGGCTTGCTAATCTCCTAACCTCGGCTCTCGTAGCCCGCTTCCCCGATTTCAACCTTCATGGCCTACTTCTGCAACATCAACGTCGGCCCTTGTGGCCCACTTCCTTGGGTTCATATTTCATAGCCGGTACCCCCGGCGCATTAATGAACAAAAGATTCTTTCCACTCTAGATCGGACCTATCGTCCGGCTAGAGAACTTAAAGATTCTCTTCCCTCTGGATCAGACCTTTCGTCCAGTCGAAGAACTAAAAGACCCTTCATATAGTCAGCACCCCCGGTGCTTTAAAGAATGAAATCCCCTTTCACCCTAGCCCGAGCCTGCCGGGCGGGTGAGGAATCAACCCCCTCTCCTTGCGTTGACACTACCCCGTGTCAATGACTCGACCACCTCTCCATCCCTTCGGGCAACGAACACTTCTTTTGAATGAACAAACTCTTCTCTCCGTCCCTTCGGGTGACGAATAGCCCATTTGATTTGGACCTCCTATCTAGGTCATTAAATGGACGGCCGGATTGATGGCTTAGTGCTGTCACGTGTAATAGTCTTGACCCCGAGTCTCGTGACTCAGGGACCGTTCCAATTGCCTCTTGTCGGTAATCACCATCGGCTTCTCTAGCATATCATGAATGAGAGGCGGCTACTCCGGGTGAGTTGGCATAAACAACTGGCTCAGAGCTATAGTAATATCATTCATATCAAACCATCTGTACCACTCACACTCGGGATCATCCATCTCTCTTCTTTTAAAATGCCTTAATGACTCCAAGGCCTTGTAAGTGGCTAACGGTGCTAAGTGGTGAGCAAATTGCCGCCAATGAACATCTTGATTATCTAGCACCAAAGTAATTATCATGGTCTGCTCTTCAGCCTGTTCAGTGGGCCCCTTCACGAAGTAAGCATAGAGAGACCATGCAAGCGACCACCTGTTAGTCTTCAATGTGGACGCCATAGTGGCCCAGGGCTCTTATTCATTTTTTATAACTTTGCCTAGCCCTTTATACCCTAGGCCATCTCGGGGAATAAGCCTTTGATCTTTTATAGGCTTCAATCTGCCTTGGAGTCTCGCTCCTAAGCCCTTGCCAGATTTATACCCCTTTTTCATCATAATACTCCAACCGGGGGTATTCATCATCTATTTCTTCTTTCCCCTTGTAGGTAAAAGTGGCACCGGTGTTGACATGGAGACTGGAGCTTGTGGTCTTAACAGATCATGCCGCGGGTCAGCAAGGTCCAACACGGACAAGAGGGGCCTATTAGTCGGCCAAATGGAAGGCAATGACATGGCCGAAAGAGCATCCACTGCTGGCAGGATGGGCATACTAGTAACCTTGATGACTCGCCCCTTGTGTGGGAATTTGAAACATTGGTGATTTGTAGAAGAGACGGCATCAAGTGCTTGAATATATGATCGGCCCAAAATGCCATTGAAAGTGGGATCCATGTTCAAAATATTGAAATCAACAGTGACGGATACTGGACCCAACTCTACCTTCAAAGTTATCATCCCCATGGGTGACTTCTTGGTATTATCATAAGCAGTCATTGTGATGGATGAAGGCCGAATTTCACTCTCTGGTATGCCACACATCTTCAGAGTGCTAGGTGGCAATACATTGATGGATGTGCTGGTATCCACCAAGCATTGGCTGATGGCCACTTTATTGATATTGACAGTAATGCAGGGAGCATACTTTCTAGCCGGCTTCAGTGCCAATTCATGTTCATGGAATACAATAGCTGGCTGATCACTTGTCGAAGTCAAAACGGAATAGGGGGCTCACGGGCCGTACGTCCACATCTCCACTTCCGACGCACGCCTCGTGGGGGGCATTTGTTGTACTCGGATGATTTCTCAGCAAAATACCAAGAAATAAGGGTTCGGGAATTTCCCCGAACACCTTTAAGGCATGGGCTACCTAGCTCTTTCTACGACCCTGTGGGTCCCTCCAAGGGCCCTGATCAGCTTGTCGTGACATACGGTTACATAAGCAACTATCCGGGACCAAGCTCGGCTACTCACCTACGGGCTTTCCCCGTATCCCACATGGCCACCCGGGGCAACCCGGGGGCGCCCCGACGCCAAGCCACGTCACGCGGCACCGAGCGAAAAGGCAGGGAGTCACCCCCGAGATGCCTTCTTTCAACCCTTCAAGGTCAAAGGGAGACCTAATCAAGTCAGCCACAGGATTTGGAGGCCCGCAGTACGCGTGTACGGCCCACACACACGTGTTCGGCATTATTCTGAACACCTTGTGGGTGCACATATTCCAACCCTCCGACGTCAAACCACGGGCCAACCCATGATTCCAGCATGCTAATTGGGTCCTACAACAACCCCCCAGCGAGCTGGGGCCACCCCTGACCCTCAGACATGTGGCGATGAGCCACTCATCTTTAGCTCTCGAGCCAACCCGAGGCTACCTTGCCAACCCGCTATGTAACACGGCACGTAGCTCGAGGCAAGACTTGTGTGCCTAAAAGCACCACTCCTTAGCTCCCACGAGCTCCCATCCTCAGCCCAAGGCTCACTTTTGGGCCCCTCGGTCAGCTACCCAAGCCGTTCGACAACCCGAGGTATGTCGGGTATTTACCCAAACACCTTGCGAGTGGCTACTATGACTCGAAGAACAACAGCCCTCACGGGCCCGTCCCAGCACTCCGGAGTATAGTGTCCCCCAAAGGACATTCCCAGATGACGAGGCAAGATCCCCAGGGGCCATCCCTCGGGGTCGCGGCTTGCCTGGGGCCCATTCGCCCCAGGGTGCGGCCGCACGCCCTAGGGAGGGTGAACTCCCTGGGGGCCATGCCCTCTTCCCTGCCCGGAGGCCCGACGGTCCTCCCCAATTCCAATTCATGCAAATTCCCAGTTCCGTGATTCAAGGTTCATGCAAGGGACCATTCATCATACCTGTTTGTGGAAGAAGTCGCAAAGAACGTCCACGACGAGGTCCTCGACAGTCAACACACTCACAAATCTCCACTTATCCTCCCAACAATTGTCCTTTTCTTCTTAGTTAATTTAGGA
>JANBPO010006214.1:0-22180 GCA_024336825.1 Amorphophallus titanum
ATGATTTAATAAAAAATGTGTCCACAACTAGGTTGGTCGTCCTCAAAGGAGTTCACATCGGAAGACACCCTACGCCCACTTTGGCGAATTATACCATAGGGAGCTAGGCATCCCCGAATCAATACGTCATCGTTGATGCACGGTGATTGACTCCGCGGCCATGGCAGCGAAGAACACACCAAAGGGGGGAGGATCAAAATTGTTGAGTCCTCGAAGAAATCAACAACTATGGGCAACAGCACGTGCATCAACTGGTGCTCAGACGGGCAAATCAAGTCCCTAATCAGGAAGACAATTCTGGACTTAAAACGTTAGAGGACAAATGCCCAAATGACGCAGTAGCTTTGCCACCCAAATGATACTGTGGCTTTGCCACCCACTTAATCCGGTGGAGCCTCCCCCCTAACTGATACGGTGACATCACCCAAGTTTTAAACCGGTGGCACCCTTGGCACCCGTGATCCGGTGGCATCTAACACCACCTGATCCGGTGGCATTCCAGCCACTTGAACCGGTGGTGCCCTCGCTGAACTCTGTGAATCGGTGGCCATCGAAAGTAGTTGATCTGGTGGCGGCATCGACCCCCCTCATCCGGTGGCCCTCTCGCATCTGGTCCGGTGGCACTCGAATCCCCTCGTCCGGTGGCAGCGCTAGCAGTGGATCTGGTGGCTCATTTGAGCCTGTGAACTGGTGGCCCTGTCAAGTGGTTGATACAGTGGAATGCCTCTCTTCTCCATCCAGTGGCTCTGGCAAAGATGGCATGCCGTGCCCTTGCATGACCGTTGGATGCTTAGCTCTCTCTCCAGCACGTAGTACTATCAGATCACACCACCATGATTCACAGAGCTGGCCCCTTGGTACGGATCCAGCCACCAACCCTTCGCAATCTGCATTCAGAAGTCGGGCTTTGACACAGCGAAAGAAAAGACGTGAAGAGGGACCTTCGAAGATATGCTTCGTTGACCCTCTCACCTCCAGTAGGGCCATTGCAGGTAAGCCCATATATAAAAGAAAGAGGGAGACAGAGACAAAACAATAGACCACTTGTAGCCTTCTCCCCGCTTGCTCCAGCCTTACATGAGGTGAAGAGAAGAAAGAAAAAAAAGGGAAGGTCAGAAGGAGAGGGAGGGAGAGTGCAGAGTGGAAAGGCTACGAGGGAGGAGGGGCTCATGCTCCATTCCTCCCTCCCCACTGTTCTGTTCCTTTATTTCCCTGATGCATTTTCTCCTTCATTTCCCCTCGTATTTCATCTTAGGCTCTCTAGCTGAGACGGCCTTTGGGATAGGGGAATAATGCTGTTCCGGGGAGTGACATTGACTGAAGCTTCCTTCGGGTCACCCTGTTCCAAAGATTTTGGGCGAATGAGTTGTAAAGGAGCTGGGGAGCCAAAGATATATGAGAGGGATGTTGAATGGTCTCTGGCATCAACCGGAGAAGGAGAAGGGACTGATTTCGGCTGAGGTGGCTTAAGGAGGACCAATGGGTGCTCCTACACCGACTGAGGTTTTGGAAAGACATAGGGTTCTTGACATGGCATTTGAGGATGATTGATCAGGGTGAGGGGTTTTGGGTAACACTCGGGGACTAACTGGGTGGCGAGATCAGGGTTCGGGATTGAGTGAACATGTTGATATCCGCCAATGGTTCATTAGCTTCTACTTCTATCTTCCCATACCAGCCCAGGAATCCTTCGACACCCTACATCTAGGTCCTTCTAAGAACTCATGGTTCCATTCCAATCACAGTGTTCACTCGCTCATGCTGCCTCGTGGTAGAGGGATCTTTGGTTGGTTGATGATCTGGCAGTGGGTTATGTACTATATCGAGGTCCCTGTTGGGTTTCTTGAGGTTGGCAATGGCTAGCTTCACGTCTGCCCAGTTACTTCTCCTCTCATCATTCCTATCATATACCCAATCCCAGAATTGGAAGCAGTTAAATATATCGTGCCCGGGAGTCCTGTGGTATGGGCAATACCTAGAGGTATCGACATTGGGATGGACCCAATCCCGCTGAGGGGGAAGCTGAATGGATTTTGAGGACATAAGGGCAAATAAGATGTCACCTAAAGTTTTAGGTAATGGAGGATAAGTAGCCTTTTTCGGCCTAGCGGCGTTGTAGCTTTGTGGTGGAGGGACATTGGCATAAGGCTTGGAATTACCTTGCCCCTGGCTAGCCATAGCCTGAGTGGGATGGGAGACCTGGCGATTGTTTGATTTGAAGAACTGGCCAACTGCATTGACCTGCTCATTTACCATGACACCCTCGGTGGTGGGGACAACGGGGGCCTTTCTACCCTTGGTGTGAGGCTCGAAGAATGGAGGTAAGGTAGAGTCCCTTACCAGGGCTTGAACTATCCGAGCTCGATTGTCGAGTTGGTGAAAGGTGTGGAGTTCAATAAGCATTAGGATGGCCCTAAGCTAAGGGGTGGCATTGTTCACCAGCATGGTGACAGCCTGTGATTCGGGAATGGGAACCTCCGTCCTAGTAGCCATAATCCTCCATGAGTTTGCAAAGCTAACCACCCCACACTCAACCACCCCCATTTCACCCCCCCTCCTACTCCATTTCTCAGTAACAAGTTGTAGACCCTATCCAGTTCGCAGACAGATCTGGGGTTCGTGGAAGCCACATCATCTCTGAGCCTTCCCGGAACCATCTGGTGGCAAATCATATACCACTGGAAAGGTCTTCCAGAGAGCTTTCCAAGGAATGTGGTTTCGTCATCATCCGAGCTCCAAGCTGATCGTGGCAGCAATTCTTCCTTGATTGCGCAAAGCCACCCAGGTAGCCAACCAAAGCCTCAGAGAACATTCGACCATGGCTTCTCCTTATCAAATCTGATCATCAAACTTGGCTGGGACATCCTCTACCAGTCTTCTTTCATCGCCAAGAAGCAGAGCGATATTTGGATCTCGATAGCAAGACTTTCAAATTTTCTCCCGGAAGTGCGCCAGGTTGGTTCCCCAGTTCCTGAATTGTACCACTCCCACCATTCTGGCCACTACAATCATCCCTGACATCAGAGGAGGTTGCCGTCAGTCCCGTATGAAAGGAGGCTCATCCACGGTCGTTTCGGTACCAGTCCTGCCTCCAACCGAGTTCGTGACAGTCCGTGGCGACTTCTTCTTCCAGCAACACCACCCTGTGAGCGGCCAGAATCAGAACTATCTGGCTCCGTTCCAAATCCAGCACCAGCCATAGGCCTTCCCCAGGTGAACCAAGAAAATTCAGGCATCTTCCTCGGTCAAGTGGGAGAGTTTTGACCCTAGTCTCAGGTTATTTGGAGTTCGGGAGTGTTCGTGGCAGTGCCCTCTTCGTCCGACTGTCTAGTGGTTCCAGAAGCAGGCAGAACTGACATTGTTCACCCGTTTAGTCTCCGTTCGATCTTTTCCCCTCCCCCGCTTGGCCGGCTAAAGGCCCCTCCCAGTGTGGAGGTAGTTTTGGCTGTAACCCCTTAACCCCCACCCCAAGAACCCCCTCCTATGTGAGGAGTAGTGATGTATCCATTCTATTTTCAGGTCAAGCTTCATCGGCGCAGTGTGCGGGGAACCCACACTCCCCGCTCGCCCTCGTCTCCGGTCGGGATCAGCATCTTCACACCAATCAGGTGAGCTTCGGGTCACTCTCCTCTGCTGGTTTTATCACTGCTTAGCTCAGTATTATTTCTGGTTGCCCGTCAGACGGCGAGTGAGTGCCCGCTCCAACTTTCCATACATCAAGTGACCACCGCGGAGCGAGGCGAGAGCGATCCCTTACATCCCACGCCCTTGGCGTGCTGGCCGCCCGTGAAGTTGGGCGTCCCGGACCCTTAGGGGTTCAGCCACAAGCCAACCAAACCTCGGAATAGTGAGGTCCCACTTCGGACCCTCATCCCCATCGTTGGTCCACCTTCGGACCCAGGTGTGCGCTTCTCTAGTAAATTCGCGCGAGTGAGTCCGTCGTTCCATTTGCGCTTGCTTGCTAGGTCCGAGGAGTAGTTTGTGTCACATCAAATGTGAACATGCACAGACCTGAACAGAGTGTGCACTGACTTTGACACAGTGAAGTGCATGGACCTTAATATGCATGTGAACAGTGACCTGTACCGACTTCATGCAGCATGAATGAACAGTAATGTGCACAGACTTTGCTAGGCACAAAATAAAATGTGCACCGACCTTAAGTGTGCGAGACAGCAGTCTACACTGACTTCTTATGTGAACTACAGGAACGTGCACCGACCTGAAGTCTGTGCAACAAAAGTCTGCACTGACTTCTTATGCGAACTGCAGGAACATGCACCGACCTCTACAGTGAAGTGCACGGACCTTGTATGTGCTCAGTGCAAAACCTGCACTGACCTTTGAATGCACAAGGCAAAAGTGTGCACCGAGTGCAAAACTTGCACTGACCTCGTATATGCATGATACAAAAGATGCACCGACTATATGAAATACCTGCACCGACTATAGGCAAGTAACATGCAGACGTGCACTGACCCTATCTAAGACAAATGCTGAAATGCACCGACCTAGATGTTTAATGTGCGAAACATGCACGGACCGTGTAGGATGTGCAATGAAACTAGCGTTGATCTTGGTTGTGTAAGAATACAACTAGCACTGACCCTAGTTAAACAAGATGTAACTGACAAAGACTCTATGTGAGCACAATGCAGTATGAAGGTCATGCACACAACCTGTTCGACCAAATGTCATGCACACAAAGTATTCAGTTAAAAAGTGATGTGACACCACTCCTTGGACCTAAATTACAAGCAAACAACCGAGTTAGCGGACCCACTCTAGCGGACTCACTCGCGTAGCGCACACCCGGGTCCGTAGGTGGACCGACAATGGGGAGGAGGGTCCGAAGTGGGGCCTCGCTGTTCTGGGGTTTGGCTATCTTGAGGCTGAACCCCTAACGGTCTGGGATGCCAAATTTCACTAGTGGCCAGCACGCCAAGGGCGCGGGTTGTTAGGTCTCGCTCACAACTCACCCGCTAGTTAAACAAGATGTCACTTCTGACCCAAATTTCAACTTGATGAGAATTCAAGACCGACCACTCACCTCACTGCCGATGAGCAACTTAGAAACAATACTAAGCTAAACAGAGTTAAACAGGCAAGGAGAGGGGGCCAGAAGCTCACCTGATCAGCGTGAAGATGCCGATCCTGATCGGAGACAAAGGCCAGCAGGGAGACGTGGGTATGCACCCACATGGCGCGCCGATGTAGCTTCGGATGATGACTTGCTATTACATGCACTACACCTCACGCAGGAGGGTGATCTTGGGGTAGGGAAGTTAAATTACACCCAAAACTGCCTCCGCATAGGGAGGGGCGGTCAGCCGGCCAGGCGGGGAGGGGAAAGTTGAACTAGTAACTAAACCGAAGGACATTGCCGATTCTGCCCGCTCTCTGGAACAGGGGACAGACAGTCGGAGATGATGCTGCTGCAGTCGCTCCCGAATTTTGCCGATGATGAGACCAGTTGGAATATCTTCATGACTGGATCTGGATGACATTAGAGTTTTGTTGAATTTCCTGGTCATCGGTGCTGGTCAGGGACAGGCCACAAAAAAGGGTCCCTGAGTTCTGGTTCAGACAGTAGAGGTACTTCAGCAGTAGGAAGAAGAGGCCACCATGAGCGCTCCCAAACTTTGAATTGAGTGTGGCTGGAGTTGTTGGAACCGTTGATGAGTCTTCTTCGAAATGTGACTAGAAAGAACACTAGAGGAGGTCAGAGTAGACTGGAGCAGCCCGAATGGTGAACAGGTGTCGGTTCAGTCTAGGAGTGGACAAAACTGAGCACCCGGGGGAGAAAATTAAGAAAACACCTTCTGGGTGCCAAACGGGATGTCACTTTTTGTGGATGGAAGAAGACTTGTGGTAGAAGCTCTCAGACAAGTGGAACCTCCAGAATCTGAGGGATGTGGCCGTGGGAGCTCCTGGAAGTTGCTTCAAGTTGCTGGTTGGACCAATCCTGCGCAATCGGAGAAGAACGGCTCTCCCAGGCAGCTCGGAGCTCAGACGGAGGCAAAACCACCTTGATTGGAAAGCTCTTTGGAAGGCTCAAGGGGTGAGAGACACGTGGAGGGGAAGATGGTTCCGTGGGTGGGAGTACGCAGGCAATTGTGGGGAGTCGTTGTGGACGCACTTTTCGGGACTCTTCGTTCTTTTCATTTGTTTATTCATCTTTTCGTTCGTTTATTCAATTTATGAGTGCGAGGGCGTGACAGTCACCGAGGTGATGATTTATGCAGACTTAAAGAAGCCCGTGGTGTGCTCGTTCTGACTGATCAGATGATTGTGTGTATCGTGTCGGGACTGAGGACCCGCCGTACCATAAAGGCTACGGCGTTAATTACATCCCCTCGGAGGGGGGAAAACCCTTGATTGATTACCAGGAAAAGGGGCCCAATGGCCTAAAGATTATAACAATGTAAGCGAGAGCAGAATCTCGAACTGCGTTTAAACAAACCCTGCATTAGGGCATAAATGTTCACAGATATGCATATCGGTCACTAGTGGACCATTATTTATTCGGACGGAGGTCTGTATTTACAGCGTGAGAGACGGTGGCAAAATCGTACGAATGTATGCCGTGGGTATGGCAAGTTTAATGTGATTGCGGGATTGGATCCCGGTGTACGTATCGGTCACTAGTGGACCATTCATCGTTCGGATGAGAGTCCGCATTCGAAGCATCGAAAATGGCGATAAAACCATGTGAATATCTGTCGTAGGTGTGGCAAGTTTAATGTAGGGTTGCGGGATCTCGAGAGAATTGGGTCGAGTTAGCGAACTATTAGCCCGAGATGTGTTCGGATCATGACCATGCCGGGGGTTCCGAGGTCCACGTCTGATACCACAAGGCATCATTGTTTTCCCTTTGCACCAAGTCCGGGGGAATGAATTGTTAAGTGTGGAGCGCGAGCTCAGCATCGTGCGCTATCAAACGCGGATCGACCTGCGCGGTCAGGAGCAAATAGCGCGCCGGATATATGGTTGCAAGGGGTGGGCGCCGGGTATGGGGGCGCCGTTTTAAGAGTTGAACATGGGGCGCGTCATTTCAAGGGATGAGTAGGGGCGTGTCGTTTCAAGATGTATGGAGGAATAGGGACGCGTCGGATAAAGGGGCGCCGTTTTAAAGGTTTTCTAAGGATGAGATGGGGCTTTTGAATGGGGGGTTAAAACGGCGCGGTCGAATAGTGACCACGCCGTATCAGTTTCTCCCGAGAGTTACTTGTTTTGACTGTGTGTTCTTTTCTTTCACCCGAGAGTAGGTTTTAATGGTTAGTTTGTTCGTTTCATTAATAGATTGAGTTATCAAGACTTTGTCAATTTACTATCGGCCCGGCTGAAAATTGAAGATGGCGGTCAAGATACTATCGACGAGCTGATCAAAATTAATCTTGGCACAGAAAGTGACCCCAGGCTGACCTTTCTGAGTGCCCTCATACCTCCCTAGGAAAGGGAAGAGTATGTGAAGTTCCTGCAGTAGTTCCGCGATTGCTTCGCCTAGAACTACAAAGAAATGCCCGGTCTCAGCCCTAAAGTGACCCAACTTATATTGGCGATTGATCCCAAGGTGGAACTGGTGAAGCAGCCTCCCTGACGCATGCGGCCAGAGCTGATAAACCAGGTCTACAAAGAGGTCGACAAGCTCATAGATGTCAATTTTGTAGTAAAAAACTAATATACCACCTAGCTGGCTAATATCGTCCTAGTGAAGAAGAAGAATGGACAGATCAGGATCTGCATGGATTTTCGCGTCCTGAATAAAGCATGCCCAAAGGATGACTTCCCAGTGCCCACTACCGAAGTGATGATTGACGCAACCACCGGCCATGAGGCCTTGTCTTTTATGGACAGCTCATCCGGTTATAACTAGATCTAGATAGCCGAGCATGATCGGATCCATACAGCCTTCAGGTCGCCTAAGGGATTCTTCCAGTATAAGAGAATGCCCTTTGGCCTTAAGAACGTCGACGCTACATATCAGCGGGCGAGGACCAAGATATACGATGAGCTGCTCTACAACAAGATCGAGTGCTACATCGATGATTTGGTCATCAAGACGAAGAAGAGCGGTGACCATCTGAGTGACCTCAGAGTTATCTTCCAAAGGCTCCGGCAGTATAAATTGAAGATGAACCCGATGAAGTGCACTTTTGGCATTTCCAACGGAAAATTTCTGGGCTTCATTGTCTGGCATAGAGGGATCGAGATCGACCCCTTCAAAATAAAAGCCATCCGGGAGCTGCCACATCCAAAGAACCTGGGAGAACTGAGGTCCCTGTAAGGCCAGCTAGCTTATATCCGCAGGTTTATCTGTAACCTATCGGGATGCTGCCAGCCGTTCTACAAACTGATATGAAGAATGCACCATTCAACTGGGGTGATGAATGCCAGCATGCCTTCGACTGGATGAAGGATTATTTGAAGACCCTGCCTGTGCTGGGGGCACTTGTCAAAGGCAAGCCGCTCATCCTTTACATAATGGCTACCGAATACTCACTGGGGGCAATGCTCGCCCAGAACAATGACGAGGGAAAGGAGCAGGCTCTCTACTACCTCAGCCGAAGTTTTGCTTCTGCTGAATATAGTTATTTCATTAAAATGTGCATGTGATTGTAGATCTTTATGCACCCACATCTTCTTTTCCAACCATTTCGGAGCCTCATCAGTTCTTGGGTGGCGACTCAGGGTCCTAGTGGTATCGGGTTACCGATACCTGGGTTTTTGGGTCATTACAGTTGGTATCAGAGCATAGTTTTGTGGTGGTGTATTAAGACCTAGAATTACAATAGTCCAGAGCAAGTCCATGCACTAGTATTGCTGGCTTAGGTTGTTTTCTACGATTACTTATGATTTCGTTTGTCTGTTTTCCTTTCTATTTAGAATTAATGGCGCCAAGCCGAAGGACCCGTTTCCAAGCTAGAGTGCCCATGGATGTTCAAGGAGAAGAGAGCGGTTCATCGCCTCCTCCAGTGAATGTTAGAAGTCAAGGCCGCATTAATCCTGATATTGGTGAAGCCTTGTCTTCTCAAGGTGGTCGTGGCCGAGTCTTGAAGGAGTTTCTCTTGTTTCACCCACCTCAGTTTGAGGGGTAGCCTGATCCTGATGCAACAAGGGCATGGCTGGATGCTACTGAGCGAGTTTTTCGCTCCATGGAATGTGCCGATGATGAAAGGGTAATGTTGGCTACTTTTCAGTTGCAAGGGGCAGTGCTTGCTTGGTGGACTACTGAATGGGAAATGACATTCCAATCTCGTCCTCTTCGACTGATCAGTTGGCGAGAGTCTGTCTCTTCCTTTAAGCGTACATATAGTCTGGCTTATCTCAGAATGGACAAGATGTACCAGTTTATGGAGTTGGTCCAAGGTGACATGACAGTCTTGCAGTATCGAACTAAATTTGTGGAATTGGGCTGATATGCTCCACATATCATGGCAAATGAAGGGCTGAAGACTCAGCAATTTCTGTGTGGTTTGAGGCCAGAATTGAGGCAACCTCTTATTGTGACTAGTGTGGTAGATTTGGATAGGGCTTGTCAAGCAGTAATGGCACTAGAGCTAGATATGGCAAGAACTCAAGAGCAGACCCAAGCAGGGCCAATGCAGCAAAGTGAGCAGCAGCAGCAGCCGAGTGGTTAGCCGAATGTGCCAGGGGTGCCATCTTCTACTCCTTCTGCCAGTGGTTCTCCTTCCTTGAGGTCAAAATTTAGGAGAATGTTCAGGAAGTCTAAAAAGTGACAAGATCGACAAGCTTCAACTAGCAGTGTGCAGCAACCTACACCTTCTCAGCGGCAGGGATCAACAGGGAATCAGCCTCGAGCATGTCCCTTTGGGAAGACGAGGAATATGCAGAATAGAAAGCACATAGATAGGCTCGCATTTCAGCATCCCGTGAAATCCATGTGTGATGCATCCACTTCTGGTTTCATATTTCATATGTCCATATAGAATTGCATCTCACTCATTGCCCTGAATCTTCACTAAGAAAAATCATTTGTTCAAACCTTGTCCACACAATGCATTTCGTGCATCTGCATACTTGTGTGCCATGAATACTATAATAAAACTATCAATGTTATTATGGCTTAAGTGATAACCCTGCATGTAGCTACCAATGTTGGTACATTTGCATAATCCCCCTCTTGGATATACAAGGCCAACTCATTTTTTTTCTTGACTGAAATAAGGTGCAACTTCAATTTGGGATGATCTTATGATAAGGAATTTTATGTCGTGGTCCAAGTCCTCAAACACTGGAGACATTATCTCTTACCTCAAGAGTTTGTCTTATACTCGGACTACGAGGCCTTGAAATTCCTTAGCTCTCAGAAGGACTTAAACCCCAGGCACGGTCGATGGGTAGAATTCCTCTAGTCCTTCACCTTTGTCCTAAAACATAAGGTTGGAAGTGAGAACAAGGTGGCCGACGCCTTGAGTCGAAGGGTCTCCCTTCTCTCCACTATTCGGGTAGAGGTCACCGGATTTGACCACATGAAGAAACTCTATGGAGAGTGTCCAGATTTTGGCCCTGCCTACTCTGTCTTGTTTACTAGATCCTCGACAACATTTGCTGACCATCTACTCCAAGATGATTTTCTCTTTCGAGGACAGCAACTCTGTGTCCCGAAGACTTCTGTACGGGACTTTCTGATCTGGGAAATGCATGCTGGAGGTCTTGCTTGTCATTTTGGGAGAAACAAGGCCATCCATTCTGTTGAGGAACATTTTTATTGGCCTGGCTTGATGAAAGATGTGGCCAAAATCGTAGCCCAATGTCGGACGTGTACAATGGCCAAACAAGTCAAACAAAACACTGGTATCTACACTTCTCTTCCCATTCCTGATAGACCGTGGGTTGACATGAGTATGGATTTCATCCTTGGATTATCTCGTACTGCTCACAAACATGACTCCATCCTTATTGTAGTTGATCGGTTCTCTAAGATGGCCCATTTCATTGCATGTTCCAAAACATCTGATGCATATAGAGTAGCCCACATTTTCTTTGATAAAGTCGTGCGTCTGCATGGTCTCCCCCAAACCATCGTGTCTGACCGAGATGTCCGGTTCACTAGTTATTTTTGGAAGTAATTTTGCACAGTTAAAGATTTACGTAGTAATACGTGTGTTAATATATTTTAGAAATATTATTTATAAATTCACATATAATAATAATTTTTATATGAAAAAATTAATTAAAAATATATATGTGATCTCTCGGTGAAGTGATATGATCGATCAACAAGATTAACTGTAGGGACTGCGTCGATCGGCAACCGGAGGAAAGATGCCATACAAGGAAGATACATACATGGATGGTTAATTATGTCTTCATTAACGTACCATGCATGCATGCCCATGAAGAAGAACTAGCATCAGATTTGACACAATCAAGTGAAGCACCTTCTATTCGTGCCCTCTGTCCATGATTCTCACTTGTACAGTGAGACAAGAACGTACGATCCCCCATCCAAACACCATGAGAAGTGCATGCATGCGCGCATGAGGTGAGAACATGGCAATTGGAAGAGTTCTCCTCTGACTTCGTGGTTATTGGAACAAGGAGCACGACACAACAACGTAGCCCCACAACCAGGCGTCTAAATCACATATGCATGCCCGTACAAGGCAGGGAATGCGAAGTGCGGTCACTGTCATCGGATTCTAGCGGAGGTTTGGCAGTTCTTGTTAGACGCATGCACTTGTTGAGTGTGGGTGCTACGTACCGGCCGGTCGGTGGGGGAATCAAAAGTCCACACTTCCGGCTGCACCGCCAGTACCACGTAGACTTCCTTTCTCAAGCTCTTCCTTCTTCCTTTGAAGACATGTACGGATGTGGCCGTCAAAGTGTGTTTGGGTATTGTTGGGGGAGGGGGTTGCCTTCTTCCCTACTCGACGGTGCAATTTCTTCTGAGTTGTGATTTGTTTTTACTGGAATCTGTACTTCATGGAGGGACTAGCTGTTCTGAAGTTTATGTTAGAGACGACAATTCGAACTCGAAAGAGGGGATTTTTATTTTACATATATAAAATGCTCTTAAAATGACGGCTTAATTAATTAAATTATTAACTTCCACGTATGAATTTACACACATATAATTATTAAAAATATCAATAATGTGTAGCAAAAAAAATTTGTAGTGTTGTAGCGCATGTACATGTGCTCTAATCTTTTGTATGTAAAAGTTAGTACAACCCTCTCGATCGCACATTTTTAAACATGTACAAAATCTCAGTTGTTACATTAAGAATGATAAATTTGCACTTTTCTTTAAAAAACGATTTAAATGCAAAAATCTCTTAATAGAATTATTTCATGATTGCTAAAACATAGTGTTCCATCAAATGGTCTACACTATAACATCATGCGTAGTCTCAAAATAAAAAAGCCCTAGTAACTCTCAAGACAAGAAAGACATTGCCAAAAATCTCTCCTGAAATCGCTAATAAATGATCAAATAAACGATAAACAATAAAGCCGAATACTACTACCCTATATGCTTGCATGAGCCGCTTCTCCGGTATATCAAATGGTGTTTAGCGGAAAGTTGAGTTATGCCCGATCAGACGTTTTTAGTATACGTGATGGTGGTCCTCGGACCTAAGTTGTCCACCCTATACAGATAATCGGCTTCATAAATAAATACTACCATATTGTGTGCTTGCATTCGATTTCATCTTTCATGCATTCTACGAGCCCCATGGTCTTTCTATTTTGGCGATCAATCAAGGGTTGTCCCTCTTTCGGGGGGACGTAATTAACACTGTAGCCTTTACAGTACGATGGGTTTCGAGTCCCGATATGAACCTCACGTTCATCTGACCAAGTCAGATCGAGCGCACAATAAATTTGTCACATTTGTGACTGGCACGCCTATGCATTAAAAATGTGTTCCCCCAGTAGCAAGTTCTAGATCATGCACGGTGTAGTTTTCTTCATAACGCTTTAACTATCTTGATGAGTAGCAAATCACCTTACTATTCTGCATAAGAACGCATCCTAGGCGAATGCCAGATGCATCGGTATAGACTTCAAAGCCACTGCCCTCAACGAGTAGTGCTAATATAGGGGGCGTAGTGAGATGATCTTTAAGAGTTAGGAAACTTTCTTCACAATCCTTTGATCATATAAAAGGGTTTTCCTTTCTTGTAAGTCTAGTCAAAGGGGCGGCGATTTTTGAGAAATCTTTAATGAATTGCCTATAATAACCAGCCACACCTAAAAGACTCCTAACTTCGGACACGGTCATTGGCTGGCTCCAAGTCTTAACAGCGTCTACCTTAGAAGGATCGACAATGATACCTTCCTTTGAGATAATATGGCCAAGGAAATAGACATCCTTTAGCCAGAACTCACACTCGCTAAGCTTTGCATACAGTTGATGCTCTCTTAGGGTTTGCAAGGCTATTCTTAAGTGTTCTTCATGTTCCTCCTTAGTTTTGGAGTATACAAGAATATCATCAATGAAGATGACCACAAATTGGTCGAGATAAGGTCTGAAGATATTATTCATAAGTTGCATAAATACAGCCAGGGCATTAGTTAACCCGAACGGCATTACCACGAATTCATAGTGCCCATATCTGCTCCGAAAAGTAGTTTTGTATACCTAGGCTGTAGGTCAGTCGACCTACCCAACATGGGCCGGTCGACAGGCCAAAAAAGGGTAATGTCGACCCTCCTAGTGAACACGGCCAGGAAAGTCACCCCAACCAGTAGGGACGTGGTCGGTTGTCTGAGCACGTCAACCCTGAATGCAATCAGTTTGACCACTACGTTCAGACTTGTCGACTTAGCCCCAAATATACTTAGACATGGTTTCTAGGTACACAGCGGCGAATAACCCGAAGCTAGATGCTATTGGAAGACTGAAAGCATTCTCGCTTCCGATCCGGGCATGGGTGAACTGCTCTAAAACCCATCCTACTCGACATAAACGAGGGACAAACCATGTTAGGTGCTCTGATACATTATGTTAGGTGCACTGATACCCATTGCTGTAAGCTCAAATACCAAGAGTTAGGTGCGCAGTGAGGATCTAGGGGGGGTGAATAGATCCCCTATGAAAGTTTATGGCCTATTAAAAACTCTATATCAATAGAGATAAGGACCACCAGATAAAGATAGACTAAGTAGTAATCTAATGTGCTCACAGAACCAAATCTATCAAGCAATGCATTGAGCTCATAAAGCAACCTGTGAAAGGAGGAAGGAGACAAGGAGCAATCTCACAAGCAAACCATTCAGGATAGAGGTTTTTAGGTGCTTCGGTTTGCAACCCATAGACTTACGTCAACCCCTCACTCACCCAGAGTGAGGCTTCCACTGACTAACAGCTTGAATGGTTGATTCATAGCTTCGAGGAATAAATCCCTATAACAGTTGAGCAACACAGCTTGCTTAACCTGTTGAGTAACACAACTTACTTAACCTGCTGAGCAACACAGCTTGCTAGCAAGAGGAACAAATCCTCTCACATGCTGAGCCTCGCAGCTTGCTCCGCTGACTAACAGCTTGCTTGAAGGAAACAAAGAACAATGATGAATAAAACAAAGACGCTGAACTGAAACAACACAATGAAAAACAGTCAATGAGAAACTAGTAATGTAGCTTTGTATGGAAGCACTTTGACTGTAATGTAGAACACGGCTAGGGTACTCTTCCTCTTCCTCTCAACACTCTTTCTCTTTCTCTCTAAACTCCAACAGCTCTCTCTCAGAATCTTCTCTCCTTTCTCTTCCTCTCTTTCCTTCTCTTTTCTTCTCTCCTTGCTCTTCACACTACATTTATGAGCTCATGGCTCTCACTCTTTTTCTTCTTCTTTCTCCTCACTGATGCATCCCTTCTTCATAGCCTTCCTCTTGCCTAAAACATTTCTAATAAATCTAAAAATAAATCAATAAAACCTCAATTTCCATGAAACGGGCTAAATCAGCACGGTTCCGTGACCAGCGCGCCCTAATACGGCGCGCCCCAAAACGGCGCGCCCTAAAATGGCACGCCCGTTTGGGAGTGTGCCGTTTTAGCCCAATTCCTTTACCTATGCTTTATGATGCTGCTTTAACTCTATACCCATGCTTGGACCACACTGGTTAGCCCTATACCTACGCGTGTCACACCGATTTTGTTCTGACTCGTGTAGTCGTGCCATTTTAACCCTCTCTTCGCTTCGGGGTGATTTCTGATCCTAATATTGAAATCAAATAAACTTGATGGTCAATAAATTGAATGAAAATGGTTTGTTTAAACCTTATTTAATCACTTTCATGATTCCATCATCGTGTTTTAACTTAGATATACATGTCATGTTAATGCATGTCCAATTGCATGGACCCTCGATATATCAAATGGCATTAGTGGAAAGTCGGGCCACGCCTGATGGGAAGCTTCTGCTATGCGTGATGGTGGTCTTCGAACCTAAGTTCTCCACCAAGTACTGGGGTTCCGATCCAATAAACTGTGCATGATAGATTAGATCATCCTGCATGATTGCTTCATCTGCATCCTTTGCATTTCATTCCAGCCTTGACGGCCCGTTATCTCGACAATTAATCAAAGATTTTCCTTCCTCGTGGGGGATGTAATTAACGTCATAACCTTTATGGTATGGAGGACTGCTGGTCCCGACCGAATCTCACTCTCGCCCGACACAGGTCAGAATGAGCGCACAACTCGTCACTCATGTGACTGGCACGCCTACGCAGTCAATCAGTCAGTTAATTACCAGTTAATTAATTGGTCGATTGACACGTAAATAAACAAAAAAGGATCATTAATAATATCTGGTGGTAAACAACGTGCTGTGTGTAAGGAGGTGATACGGCGCGCGGGTGTGCCATGAGGAGGTGGTCTGGCGCGCGGGTGTGCCGTGAGGAGGTGGTCCAGCGCGGTGGTGTTCCGTGGAGGGGGGGTTGGTGATACGGCGCGGTGGTGTGCCGTGGAAGGGGGTTGGTCCAGTGCGGTCGAGGTGGGAATGGCACGGGAGTGTGCCGTGGCAGGTGGCAGTGCAACGAGAGCGAGAGTGTGGTGGCCACCCGGTGCGGGGACTGTGTCGGTCGTGGAACGAGAGAGAGAGAGAAAGGGAGAGAAATAGATAGAGATAGAGAGGCCCATCCCTTTTATTCTATATGCCTTTCATAGAGGCGTTGTTTATGATTAGCGCCTGTTTGAAAGTCGTCATTTTTATTTAAAATATGAAAAGTTTATGGAAAATCAGGAATGACGGCTCCATGAGTGGCGTCATTTAGTGAATTGCGACCCTTGGAGTGTCGTCATTTCAGTTCCGTCTCCGTTTCGACTGCGTCTTTTCCCGGAAGAGTCCTGCTTTGTTTTGATCTTCTAGTTCGAATAGGGAAGGGAGTTTAATTGGGTAAGGTTGATCTTTGTTTCGATCCCATTGGAACTAGGCTTTCTGTGTTTATGGAGTCTATAAATAGTGGCTTCTGTCCTTCGGTAGAAGGCTAATCGTAATCTTCTGAAGGTCAATACGGGTGCATACTGTTGAAGCATAAGGAGCTCTCTCTCCCTGTGAAGTGCGCTGCCTCCCTTCTTCCTCTTCCTTTACTCCTAATAGGAGTAGCAGGAAGCCTTCTCTAGTCTATTGGTTTTGCATCTCCTTATTCTAGCACGTTTGCATTGTATCATCGTTTGCATATTTATTGACCCCCTCATTGCATATTCATATATTCTCCCCCCCGTTACTCCTCTTTAGGGGTTTTAAAAACCAAAAACAAGGTGTGTCCATGTTTCAATTGTGTTATTATTTCTTTAGGATTTGATACTACACTCCTCTTGGCTAATCCATTTGTCTCTCTCTTTGTTTGTTCTTGTTTTGCAAGGGTAATCCAAAGCTAAAACCCTCTCCATCGGCCGGCCGATTTGGAGAGGAAGAAAGGATCCACACATCTCCCCGCTTCATCACAAGGTATGCGATCACTCCTTTGTATTTTTGAGGAATTCTCCTCTGGCGATCACACTCCTCTTTAGCATCTCATGCTTAGTTAGTTTTTCCTTAGTTCTTTTAGTTTTCTCATTCCTTGATCTTTTGTGTGTCATATCATGATGGATGAGTGACATCGTTCACAGAGCCCTAGCCCTTACCTTCTTCGCCCTTGTAGCTCTCCCTCCCACCTTCTTCTTCTATTCCTCTCTTCTTCTTCTTCTCTTCTTTTCTCTTCTTCTCCGCTTCCCCCTCTCTCTTGGTCACGAGGTTGCAGACGGCGATGTTGCCACTGGATGGGGGCTTGAAAGGGGCGATGGCGGTTCCTCTTCTGTGAAACCCCACCGAATGAGCGACCCGAGGCAGGTGCCACCAGGTCAAGGGCTTGGCTCGAGGCTGGGGCAGATCGGGGTAATGGTACGCCACCGTATCGATGGCCCGAAGATGCCACCGGATCGACGGGCTGGGCAGCCACTGGATCGAGTGGCTGAGGGTAGCCACCAGATCACTGGCGCTGAGGTGCCACCAGATCACTTTGGTTCGGCTTAGTGCCACTGGATCGGGGGTCGGATTAGTGCCACCGGATCACTGGCGCTGGGGTAGCCACCGGATCGAGTGGCCGGGGGTGCCACCAGATCGACGGGCTGGGGTGTACTGGATCGATCGAGCAGAGAGGGAAATGAAAGTGGCAAGGGCTTAAAGGCCAATGGATTCCCCATAATTGTGAAGCTTAGTTCGGTGCTGCCCTCTTCGTGCGCACCACAACTTTTGGGGCCGCCACTCCTTGTGGGCGCACACCTGTTTCTCTCTTTCTGCCTCTGGCCTAGGGAAGACTCTGCCAAAATTTTGTCAAAATTCTCATGCTTTATTCACTTTATTTCAGCGACACCCCCCTTCTTTTCTCGCCGTCTGTTCCATATGCGGTCTTCCCGCCCTGATCACTTGTCTGTTGATGCTTTGGTAGGAAACGGCTTCTCCCAGCAGTTCTTCCCCTTCGGCTACCCCCAGTGCCAAGTCTGATGTTCACGTTACTCCTCCGGTCGTGAGCTGGCTGAATGTGGGGGACCTGGACTGGAAGCATGATCAAGCAGCCGAGCTTGCAGAGTCTTCCGGGTCTGATTCTGACACCATGGACCCTGGGAGGCTTGCGTTGGCCGCGGACGGCAACACCTTCGAGCGGGATGTCGAGTATTGATGGGACTATCCCAAGGATAGACACATGCTGAACTTCTTACGGTGCTACAATTCCCAAGGGAAGTGAGACATCATGGCTGTGCAGGATGTGGAGCATGCCGTGTTACGGGGCAGAGACAACCTGGCTGGGAGTGCCTCGAGGCATATCCTGATATATCTAGTGGGAGACCGTAGAAAATGGAATCCGGTGCTAGGCTTGGAGGAGGTCACCCCTCTCGAGGGAAGGCTGGTACGGGCCTCGGAGTTCACGCTGGCACGCTAGAGAAACACGGTCAGGCGAGTGGATAGGGAGCAGTTACAGTTCAGCATGTTCCTAGCCCCACTGAAATGGGGGTATTGGGACGAACCCTACGTTCTAGATTGCTTGGAAATTCGCTTCAAGCACGAGCTGGCCGTCAGTTGGTTTGTAAATCTCAAAGCCCAGGACGCTCACAGCTTCAGGGAGGGGGTGGTAGAATTCACTGATTATGTGTTGTATCATTATGCCCCATTGTTGATCACGGCTGGGGTATACCACAGCGTCTATGCCTCCAGATTCAAGTACCCCATGTCAAAGGGACTATGCTGCGAAATGATGGAAGTCTTCATTCCGGAGTTCAACACATTCTACACTGTCGAGGGGGAGACCTCCATCGATCTGTGGAGCCTTCATCAACTCATCGGTCTGCCCATTGATGGGGAACCATATGAAGAGGTTTGTCTCCCCGACATACTCAAGGATGAGACGAATGGGGAAGGGTGGTATTCATTGGGATACTCGTACCGGTACCTGATGAAGGCGTACTGGGAGCTCTGGTTATCCTATCATGCGACGAGACACCCACTCAGTGGAGAGAAGCGCAGAGTCCGGATGGGAATGTGGCCGTATTACTTTTTTCGGGGGGAGAAAAGGTATGATGACTTTCCTTCCGTCGGCGCTGCGGTGTCTTCAGAGAAGCCGGGCCACAGCAAGTTGGATTTGGGGGCCGAGGTGTTCAAGCGTCACAAAGACGGTCCCAATCCTACAGGTGTTGATGTGACGACACATTGTGCCACATTCCTAGTCTATTGGCTATGTTCATTCGCCATGCCGTACGGAGACGAGACTGTCATCTGGCCCGAAGCGATATATCCCGCCTACCAGATGGCTTGGGGTGTAAAGCTGTCACTCTGCCCCTCCGTACTGTGCCTGATCTAAAAGACCTTAGGGGAGGTGAGTAAGAGCCCGATTTCGTGACAAGTGCGGACAATCGGACCCATGCACTTCTTCAACGCATGGGTGTGTTCTTTGTTCCCGGAGTTGGCATCGTGCACCCTCCAAGCTTGGACTCTGTTCCCAAGAATGCTCGAATTTGCGAGCGCGGAGCCTGGGGTGCTGATGACGCAACTGTTCCTCCTAAGAGGCAGGCTCACCCAGATCCCTCGCGACGCTCCGGGTAGCATCCACTTCTGGACCTTGGCGGCCCATTCCATCCCATTGACAAGCAACAAGAGGGAATGCCGAGACGACCAGGTGGAGCAATATCGGCATCCCGTCAGCCACCATGAACCCTCCGCAGGATACTCCTTTCATTGGACTGGTGATTTCATCATAGAGACCTCCGTAAGTCTACACTAGCCTTAGATTTCCTTAAGGCAGCCGAGCAGGTTGTACCATAAAAACTCCATACACTGAGTCACAGTCATGTCTCTCTGGAGAAACATGATGAACTGGCCCTCATAGAGAGCTGTTCTGGCCTCTTTTGAGAAATTAGTCACTTTCTAGAACTAGCGTCCAGATAAGTAGATGCCAATTTTAATGGGCGACTGAGTGCATGGACGCCAATTCTTCGTGCTTATATCTTTTTCCCAGAATGAGCGACCATGATGGTGGACGCGAATTCTGAATTGGCGACGACCACGTTTGATGCCATTTTTCTAGATTTTCTTGTGTCACAGATTTTTACATAAGTCATCCTTACATGAATTTCTATCCTTGAAATCCACATTACGTGAGTCTACCCTATTGTTCTTATGCACTTAATCTTTGGAATTCTTGGCCATTAGCTTCAAAGTGGAATTGCTCAAAGACACAAAAGGGGGTTATGGGTCCCAAACAAATTGACAACTCAATGCTAGTGTATAAAAATATGAGGTCTGATCTGATCCCAGGGACGAGGCTAAGTCCAAATGTGTGCCAGTATCATGATTGATCGAGTGTGGCATTGCACCAAAGATAGCAAAATTGGTCTATGACACTCCATAAGTGATTGTTATTCATTATTGAACTCCTATATGCGATGGCCAATCCTATAAAGTGATTGTTATGTGAAAAGCACTAGTGAAAGTGAATGCTATAGTGAAATGATTATTATTCTCTTATCATGAATGGTCTTGGAATTTTCTTATGAAAGTACTTGATATCTCATCATGAAAATCCTTGGAACATTCTCTCATCTATCTATTGTCTTGATAGCTCTTGAAAGTATCTATCGTCTTGTCCATTACTAGAATTTATTCTCCGAGTTGTGATATTGATTGTGCCTTATAGTTCTTGATTATGACATTATTGCATGACCTACATGTCATGCCCAGAGCGCGAAAGGAACCTGGAGTGCGTGACGAGTTATAATTGATCATGTTAATCAGAGCTTAAGTGTATTCGACACACATAGACAGAGTGCGCAAAGGATGATAACCTAATCCTTTATTAATCATAACTCCAAATACTCCATTACAACTCTTTATCGAGGAACTAAGACTCAAGAAAATAAAAAGTGCAATAGATGACTCAGGAAAATAGAAAAGACAAGACTAGATAACTCTGAAGAGAAGAAGGAAAAAAAGAAAAAAAGAAGAAAAGAAAAGAAAAATGATAATCATGACGTGATTTGTGTGCTTGTCTGCCTCACATGCATGTCTGTCTGAAATATAGTATCAATATACCTTCCTTCAAATTTTTAGGACTGCATTTTCTTGTTAAATAACACCGCCCAGATTTTAGGTTTGTGTGCGTCGCGATACACACTAAGGGATAAAAAGTCAATTCTCGACTAGTGCATACAGCTAGGGGAAGAGTCGTAGCCATGTTGCTGGCATAACTCACAAAATACACCCTAAACAAAACTCCCACACTTCGCACACGATATGAGCAATGGCCCTAGCCATAGGGACATCATAAATTCTCTTTAACACTTCACAGGTGCTTAAATCTCTACATTCGCGTAAAGGGTGACCGTGGGGGAAAAGTTGTCTCCCCCCTTCATTAAAAAAAAGAGAGAAAAAAATGATGATAATGATAAGTGGAATGTGAATCCATTTAGTCGGGAATCCCCATTGAGACATATGATGAAACTCGCGCAAAAATGGTGCAGCGAACTCCACAATTAAAATAAGGATGAATCCCAGTAGTCAGGAATCCCCATTAAGACATATGAGGAAACTTGTGCCGAATGGTGAAGTCCATAATAGCACTACGAATAAAAGGATGAATTCTAGTAGCCGAGAATCCCCATTGAGGCACATGAGGACACTCGCGCTGAACGGTGAAGTCCATAATAGAATCACAATAAAAAATGATGGATCTTAGTAGTCGGGAATCCTCACTGAAATAAATGAGAAGACTCGTGTTGAATGGTGAAATCTCGAATTAAAAATAAACAAGGGGGTGGGGCGAAGCTACCAAAAGCCTGGTGCCCCGAATGTATGTATAGGTAATAAATTAATCCTCTAGTGTTACTCAGAACGTCTGCACATCCCTCTATCTGAGGTTCATTACCCATATAGTTGCACTTTCACACTATGGAGGAATAGTCCTGAGTGTAGATTATGGTTTATGCTATGCATTTGTTCTACACGGCATCCCCTTTATGTATGCACATCTCCCTCAATTGTGCTTTGTGAGCCACAATCTGTCTATGGATCGTAGGCACAGTCCTTATCCTATCTCTGATATAGGGGAACTATGCTACATATATCCATGCTATGCGTGCGGACGATGAATGCATGTGTGCTTGAGTGAGACTATATAAGGTGAATAAATAAAATAAATGATGAAATAAAATAAGAGATGCAATGAAGCAAAAT
>JANBPO010006215.1:0-39820 GCA_024336825.1 Amorphophallus titanum
AGGTCCAAGAGCCACAACCCGTAGACACAAACTCATTAGATGAGTCTACATCGGTTGATCCTATTCAGAGTGAAACATTGACACTACGGAGATCTGGTAGACTACCAAGAGAACCTGAAAGATATGTTGGACATGTCTCAGAGAGGTCCTCTAAGGTATATATCAATGAGGATGAAGATCTTTAATCCTACTAGGAGGAGATCCGTAGTGTAGACTTTGAGAAATGAAAGGAGACGATGGATTCAGAGATCCAGTCTATGTACACCAACCAAGTTTGGAACTTAGTTGATATACTCAAAGGGATAGTCCTTATCGATTGTAAGTTGATATTCAAAAGAAGATTGGTGCAAACAGATGTATTGACACATACAAGGCCTGATTAGTGGCGAAGGGATATTGTCAAAGACAAGATATTGACTATGATGAGACATTTTCACTAGTGGCCATAGTTAAGTCAATTAAAATCCTCCTTACCATTACTGCATACCTGGATTATGAGATTTGGCTAATAGATGTGAAGACAACTTTTCTTAATAGAAACCTGTCAGAAGAGGTGTACATTGTACAACCTGAAAGATTCACCTCCAAACTTCATCCTAATAAGGTATGCAAACTCAAAGGTCCATTTATGGACTGAAGCAAGCATCTTAGAGCTGGAACTTGAGATTTGATGAGGCTATCAAATCTTTTGACTTTATTCGAAATGAAGATGAGCCCTGTGTTTATAAGAAGATCAGTAGGAGCTTTGTGACGTTCTTAGTCCTATATGCTAATGACATCTTACTCATTTGAGAATGATATAGAGATGTTGACATCAACTAAGTCTTGGTTGTCCAAGACCTTCTCCGTAAAGGATTTGGGAGAAGCATCCTATGTGCTAGGCATAAGGATCTACCAAGATAGATTTAAAAGGATGTTGGGGTTATCCCAATCCATGTACATAGACACTATCCTCAGAAGGTTTAAGATGAAAAATTCCAAAAGAGGTTTCATATCCATGAGACATAGAATTTGCCTATTCAAGGGGATGAGTCCTAAGACACTTGAGGAGGTAGCTAGCACACATGAGTAAGGTGCCTTATGCTTCGGCCATAGGGTCGATCATATATGCGATGCTATGTACACGGCCTGATGTTGCCAATACTTTGAGCATTGTCAGTAGATATTAGGCTAATCCAGGCGAGAATCACTGGAAAGTAGTAAAATGCATCCTTAAGTACTTGCAAAGGACTAAGGATCTTTTTCTACTTTATGGAGGAGCAGCAGCAGCATCACAGCAGCAGCAGCACAGCCAGCAGCACAGCCAGCAGCACAGCAGGGCTAGCCGGCCAAGCTTGCAGCAGCAGCCAGCCAGGCCAGCAACTGAGCAACAGCAGGCAGCAGCAGCAGCAGCAGGTTATATGTATGAAAAATTGTTCCGAAATCTCCGAATCCGATCTCCCGAGATTTTTTCGAGATCTCTCCGAAATCTCTTCTCTCCGACCTCCCGAGACGAAGCCGAGATCCGATACGGCAAACCATGGCTCGCAGTAGACTTTCTTATTCCGCAATCTTTAATTTCTACTGTGTTCGCAAAAATTTGGAATTGATCTATTCACCCTCCCCTCTAAATCAATAGCTCATCCATTACTCATCACGTGGTATCAGAACCTAACTCTCCTCAATGACTTAACATCCCAGAGAGATCTAGATAATGGATGCTAGAGGACTTACAGTTGAGGGTCATTCCACAAATAAGCCGTCATTCTTTGATGGAACTAACTATGCTTACTGGAAGAATCGTATGCATGTTTTCTTACGAGCCAAAGACTATGAGATTTGGAAGGTAGTCAGACGAGGTCCATTTGAGCTCCCTGAAAATGATGATGTATGGACTCGAGAGCAGATACGAAGATCAACTCTAAATTGGAGTGTTGCCAACGCTATGCGATGCGCTTTACACCCCATCGAGTTTTCCAAAATATCCTCCTGCTCCACAGCAAAGGAAATGTGGGACAAGTTGGAGATAATATATGAGGGAACATCTCAGGTAAGAGAAACCAAAGCTAATATGCTAGTCTCTGAGTATGAAGCATTTAAGATGAAATCTGATGAGACAATATCTGAGATGTATGCTAGGTTGATGGTTCTTATTAATAGTTTGAGAAGTTTAGGTATGGTTTACGGAGAATACATGCTAGTCAGGAAAATCCTACGATCCTTGACACCGATTTGGAACACTAAGGCCACTATAGTGGAGGAGTCGAGGAATCTGACGACCATCTCTATCGATGAACTCATCGGATCCTTAATGACATATGAGCTGAATCTAAAAAGGGTCGATGATTCTGAGAAAAAGAAAAAGGGCCTCGCACTTAAGGTAAATTCTAGTAGCAAAGGGTCATCAAGTGAGCATAGTTCTTCTAGTTCTGATGAAGTCTCAGGTGAGTTTGCCATGCTTACTAGAAAATTTAAGAAATTCCTAAAGAAGGAAGGGAAGGGCTTCAGAAGAAAATATTACTTAGGGAAGAGGCAGTCGAACATTCTAGTGCATAACCTTTATGGTTATGAAAGTGAATAGTGAAAAGTGAAAGTGCGTTCTCGTTACATGCAAGCATATTCTTGTTCGTGAAAGGCCATACTTACATTCTTATCATCCTGCTCGTATATCTCTTATTTTGATCTTATCTCGTTACTTGTGTTACTTTAGTTTACACCGTATGTTCTATCGCATTTCTAGTATTTAGAGTAAAAAGGTTAATTACTTAAATATTACCTTCATGTTGATGCGAAGATACCTACTAGGCAAGTGTGCTCATTACCCTACTTTTTCAATCTTTTCAGGAAGTTCTAGCAGGTCAGTTTCAGATAATTCAAGCGATGGATCCGAGAGTGATTAAAGAAGGAGCAAAGTCTCAGATTGTCATTAGTTGATAGTCAAGAGTTGCTATGTAATTTTCACTTTATTGAGTATAGTTAGTCAAAGAGTTAAGAGTCAACATTACGTACTTTTGATTATTATTCAATAAAACTAATGATTTTGTCCAATTATTGTGTATTCATTTTTATGTGTGAATGTGTTAGCGCTCTGATTATGTTGCTCGCTTGTGACGTACTAGCCGTCTGTTCACGTTCCTGATTAGTTCCCCTGCATAATCTCGGGACGTGACATAAAGCTACTTCAAGAATTTAGAGACTACTTTACTTGGAATTACAAAGAAATGCCAGGCCTCAACCCTATAGTTGCCCAGCATATCCTAGCCATCGACCCTAATGCCGAGCCCATAAAGTAGTCACTATGACGAATGAGGCTAGAATTAATCAGCCAAGTATGCAAGGAGGTCGACAAACTCATAGATGTTGACTTCGTGGCTGAAAATCAATACATTACGTGGCTGGCCAACATCATGCCTATTAAGAAGAAGAATGGCCAGATCAGGATTTATGTGGACTTCTGAGATCTGAATAAAGCTTGCCCGAAGGATGACTTTCCAGTGCCCATCACCGAAGTCATGATTGATGCAACCACTAGCCATGAGGCCTTGTTATTTATGGACGGGTCATCTGGCTACAATCAAATCTGGATAGCGAAGAATGATTGAATCCACACAACTTTTTGGTCGCCCAAAGGGATATTCTATTACAAACAAATTCCCTTTCGACCTTAAGAAACCTGGCGCCACCTACGAGAGGGCAATGACAAAAATATTCGATGAATTGCTCTACAGTAAAGTCGAATGCTATATTGGCAACTTAGTCGTCCAAACAAATAAGAGGGAAGATCATCTGATGAACCTCAGAACCCGTGAGATTGGGTAGAGCCAAGGGAATTTAGTTATAGTAGGACATCCTATTCTGACATATGTCCTATCTTGTAAAGGGATGTCCAACCTTGTGAATAACAATACGAACTAATTAAAATTTAAATCTATGTAGGATTATGGCTGTAAAACGTGCTCAATGGCGTGAGATGCAGGGCGCGGTCCAGAACTTTACCCAAGCGCTACAACAAATAGCACAGGGTGGAACCAACCGTGGAGCGGGAAATCTCCATAGGGGATTCAAGAATATGAACCCGCCGAAGTTCACCAGCTCTTCCGACCCAGATGACGCTGAAAACTGGCTAAAGGAGATAGAAAGAATATTTCATGCCATGCAGTGCACGGATGATGAGAAGGTCCTACTAGCTACGTTGCAGCTGGAACGAGATGCAAGATGCTGGTGGGAGTCGGTAGAAGCCACTTTGATGGGAGATGACATCACCTGGGCCGACTTTGTTAGCCATTTAAATAATAAGTATTTCTCTGACCACGTCCAAGAGAAAAAGGTGATAGAATTTACAGCTCTGAAGGAGTGAACCCTTATTGTGGCCGAGTATGAAGCCCAATTGTCGAATCTATCATGGTACGCACCTCACCTGGTGTGTATAGAAAAGATGAAGGCGCGACGTTTCTTAAATGGGCTTCGGCCCCAGTTTATTACGCAACTGGCCCCGATGGATATCCAAATATATCCAGAAATAGTTTGTCGTGCCCAACTACTAGAATACGCCACGGAATTGTTTGACAAGATCCGTGGTAAGGACAAGAAGGGGACCGTTTCAGGCTCCAACAATTTCAAGCCTCTTTCAACAAGAAGTGATCCAATGGTGGAGGAGAGCCCTCCAAGGATAAGAAGCCTAAATAGAACAACAAGCCATTCTCCATCACTGTGCCAACCAAGGAGAACTGTAAATATTACGACAAGCCCAGCCATAAGGCCGATGAATGTTGGAGAAAACTGGGAGCATGCCTTCGATGTGGAAGCTGGGAGCACAGGATTCCCGAATGTCCTTTATTAAATGAACAATTGAGCAAGTAACCAAGGAAGAGAAGCGGCCGACGAAGAAGCAAGGACGTCTCCAAGCTCTACAGGAGATTGAACCAATGGAAGGCAGATTGGTGGAAGGTACGTTATCCATTTGTTCCAAGTTTGCTCAAGTTCAATTTGATACCGGCGCAACCCATTCCTTTGTTTCAAAGAAATTTACTGCATCACTCTCTATGGAACCACAATGGATGAAAAGAAGGGGACCTGGGAAGATCATCAGACAATTGTCTGGCCTAGGAGGAAGTCGGCAACAAAGGCTGAAGAGAATGAATGGGGAAAATGACAGATAGTGATCGGTCGATGGCAATGTCCTCTTGGCGAGGATGGTTTGGAGCTTTGGCAACAATCGTGGCATCTCCTTACATCTCAGAGATCAAAGGTGGCCCTTCCATGTGTGGAGGCGAGAACATCTTTTGAAGTGCGATGGAAACAACATGAATGTTGAACCATTTGTACCATTCACACTCTGGGTCATCAACATTTCCTCTTGTAGGAGCCCTTGAGTAACCCTTACCCAAGTATACAACCTGCGACCCCCCATGTGTTTCTTGTGAGTAGTCCCCCATCTGAACAGCATGCCCCTTCTCAAAGTGGGAGTATAGAGACCGGGTAAGGGGCTCCCCATCTACTTCCATTAGCCCTTCGAAACCCAAGTTGACTCTAGGGATAAACCTTGTTTTCTTCAACGGCCTCAATCTTCCATGTAATTGTGCCCCTAAGACTTTGCCCTATTGGTAGCCCAAGCTTCTCATGATCTCCCATCCTTTAGAATGGGAAGGGAGACATGGTGTTGGTGTGAACATTGGCTTTTCTTATGTTGATGGGGTGTTTTAGGTGTCACACACTTCCACTAGTGACAGTATGGGCTTGTGGTCAGTCAAACAGAGGGCAAAGATATGGTGATTACATCCACCGAAGGAAGGATGGGCATGCTAAATACCTTGACAATTCGCCCCTTGTACGGAAACTTCAAACATTAATGGTTGGTAGAAGGGACGACATTCATTGTCTCTATGTAGGGATGGCCCAATGTGCCCTTGAAAGTCGGGTCCATGTCGAGAATGTAAAATTGTATAGGAACCACCACTGGACCCACTTCTACATCAAGAGAGATCATTTCCCTTCGGCGGACTTTTGCTATTATCATATGCCGTGACTGTGATCACTAACGGCCTTATCTGTTCTGTGTTAGCCCATATAACCGGATGGTGCTAATGAAAATCACATTGATTGATGCACTTGTATCCACCAACATGGATCCATAGATACTCCATTGATCTTTACCGCAATACACAAGGCATATTTTTGAGCCTCCTTGGGGGAAAGCTCGTGCTCATGAAACATGATAGCTGGTTGTGCACTACACTATAAGAAAAACTAATTTTTTCGACATCCCAATTACGTCGTAAATTTGTCAAAAATCCGTTGGAAAAGTCAATTCTGATGGATTTCAATTTTTTCAAAATTTCTTTATATTAACCCCTCCCTCTCTCTCTTCCCTCATTTCTCATTCTCACCCTCTCACTCTTCTCCCATGCTCTCCTCTCACTCTCTCCTCTCTAGTGGCTGACAGAGCCAGGCGGGGGTGACGCGGGGCGACGTAGTCTATGAGGATGAGGGGGATGGGTCGAGGATCGAGGCTCGAGGGCGAGGTGAAGTCGGTTCGCAGGCGTGAATGCACCAGCTAGTTTGCTAGGCATTTTCTTCGTGGATCGACATCCACGGCGCGTCGTTTCTTCGGTGGAGGTAGGGGGATGATTCCCCAGCTCTTATACTTCCATTCCCGCGAGTTTCGTATGTCGTGGTGAGTCGAGCGGGCTAATCGATGCATTTTGGGAAAATTCATGTTTTAGGACTTGTGTGTCGATCCACCGATTCATCGAGTTTTTGGCCGATCCTTGGCCGTAGATGCATGCTAGGGGTGTCGGGGGAGCTTCCCCCTTGTTTTCCCCATCATCTGTGGATGATCGAGGCGTGGAACAGGTTTTTGGGGTTTTTCCCGCTGGCCCGTTCTCGGGCTGGTGTGACGGTCCTTCCATAGATCGCTAGAGTCTCTAGCGGCCCAAGGGGGGTCCGCCAGAGACCGTGACGGCCCAAGGGGGGTGTGTCACGGGTCATCATTTTGTCAGCAGGTCCTGACGTTGTCTGGCGATCGCACAATAAATCGCCAGACGGTGTGGCGGCCTAGGGTCAGATCGCCAGACTCGGATCGTTAGTTTTGATCATTGGGGGTCAGGTTTCTCTAGCGACCGTGGATACGGGCATCAGAGCACTATGGCGGCCCAAGGTGGGCGCGCCAGAGCCTGTTTACTTCTCCTTCTGGCACTCCAGGGTTGGACAGCCAGAGCCCTGTGGCGCTCTAGGATTGGACCGCTAGAGGATTGTGGTGGCCCAAGGGAGGACCGCCAGGCGATTCTCTATGTTTTTCATGTTGTTGTGCGTGGCGTTGGTCTTTGGTCGACCCGGTTGTGACCCATCGGTTGACCCGCGGCCTCGTGATCATCCCGAACACCGAGGTACCCATGTTCGTGGTTTTGGAGGTGTCTGAGGATGTCGAGGTTCGTTGTTTAGTGTGTCATCATTGTTTTGGACCTAGGGATTAGGTTAGATTGACGGCTGAATGCTATCACATGCAACGGTCCTTACCTCGAGTCTCATAACTCAAGGACCATTGGGTTAGTAGGTCTAGTGGGCTGTCCAGAGTTTGGTGGCCATGGGCCACCTGTTACTTCGTGTTTACTCACGATGGGTGCGTACGTCATTTTCAGTGTTCACGTTCTATGACCCATCCACTAGTCGTAGCTTCCACGGCACGCGTGTGTCGGCCCACAGGGGGCACTAGTGCGGCATACTCGAGTTAGACAGTGAGTAGGCTAGTTACCGTAGGGACCCCACGTACAGCCGAGTCCGAGCTTAGGGGGAATTACCAGCTAGAGGACAGGCCTAGGGCGTATGGTCTGAGTGTGCACAAGAGGCTGAGGGTTTGGACCCGTGCTGACGAGCGCGACCTTAGCTAGTCCTTATTTTGTGGTACTTCTGATTACTAAGTGCGCCTGAGTCTCGCACCCGGGGCATTGTAGCTAGACACTTGTGACGTGGTGTAAGACATCAGGGGATGCATCCAGTCTCTTCTTCTAGTGGGTGGTGCTCCCGTCACATGACGTGAGTTGTCATGTCCAGGGTTTTCGTTTCTTGTCAGCGAGATAGGGTTTTCGGTGTTGTTTTCGAGAGCATTCCCATAGCTGAGGTCTAAGGTTTTTGGTGAGCATCACCGAGGGTGTTTCCTAGATGGCATGGAATTCATGAAGGCGAGGTCGCGATTGTGTTTTCAAACTGTGTAGTTTCAGCTTGGGCCCTACTGAGAGGGCAGGTTTCCATGACTGAGGCATCGTGGCATTTTCCTAGTAGCGTGACTAGGGCAGCTCGTGTCTAGTTGTTCCCCAACCGTGGGATCGGGATGTCAGGTGCGTGACTTGGTTGTTCCCCCGACGGGAGATCGGGTCGTGTTTTCCGATATAGTAGGAGTCACTGTAGAGCTGAGGTTTTACCGGCCGCCGTAGGTTACTGTTCCTGGTGTTACTGCTAATCTTTCTATAGCTAGCGTATCTCTTTCCCCTCCGCCGTTGTTTTCTCGGTTGGGGTTCCACGGGATCCCTACTGAGCCTGTGATAGGCGGCTCACCCATGGTTTCCAGGTGCGACGGTTCTTCCTCGAGGTTCGAGGACGTTGCGTGGAGGTTCCTAGTTGCCAGCTTGCCAGGCCGAGTGTTCATTTACCATGTGGTACGTTTTACTACTTTAGACTGTACTTCCTGTTGGACTGGACTCTATTGTAGTTAGTTATTTATTTCTGTTATTATATCTATTGTCCTGCTTTATTTCCTATTTCTATATACACCACACCTATCCTTTACCCCTTACGAGTCTTCGGGCTCGTGGGCGGCGGGCTGAGGTTCGAGTTACGTTGGTTCCTTTCCGGTACTCGGATCCCGAGTCGTCACATCCCATGTGGTTCTATGCAGACTTCTACTATGCACGTCCTCTGCCAAAGTTTACTTGTCTTTTGCCCTTGATTTCAGCAGTAATTCTTGCATCCTTCCCTGCTCTTAGTTCATCATCATTCAAGGTGAGACAGTTATGTACAGTGTGACCAAGCATACCGCAATAAAAGCAATAAACATTCATTTCATGAGTGGCATGATAGTCATCATGACTTTTCCTATTATGCAAGTCAAGTCCAGCAAATATAGGTTTCTATTTTTGCATGAGAGCCTTCCCTTTCTGCTTACCAATGGGTCTTTGGTTTTCCTGAGCAACATGCGATTTTGGGAGGCTATAAGAGGTGCTAGCTTCATCCTTACCCTTGCCAGATGTGATGTATGCTTTGCTTCCGAAGGGCTATTAGTTTTCGGGTTTGCAACCTTGATTTCCCTTATGATGATTCACTCTTGTTTCCAAGAGTCTATCCACGCCTTTCGAAGGAGCTATTATTAGTGTTGGCCACCCCAGCTTGAGGTTCATCCAACCACTGAGGCATTGAGATTGTGATTCGCGGTGGCAGAGTGGGCGCTCTGGTTGAGATGTGCTGTTCCCGGATTGGATCTGGGGCTTGTGAGAAGTTGCCTTCTGGCAAAAGTTGGTCCGGTGCTGTTGTAAGTGGTGGACTTGCCAGGTGTGAGCTGGTGGAAGCTTAGTGTTGGTTGTCCTTGGTGCAGGGTGTGAGATCAGTCAGCGAGTTGTGAAGCTAACATTTGGTTGATCCGTCGAGCGTGGGTGTTGACCGGTGTTTATTTCCGTGATGAGGGTTGCGTGTTCTCGGTAAACGAGGTTATGGCAGTGATGTCATGGTCAGTTTTCATGTTGGCTGAGGTGACACTAGACTTGTACTTCTTGCATGTGCCTATTCTGATGATCAATGTGTCTTGGATTGTGAGTGAGGCATTGTCCATGATCATTGTCTGGCCGCGTCCCTCAGGATCGTAGAAATATGTAAATCTATTTATAATTATAAATTTTAATTTCAGCACTTTAATTCCTGTATTTATTTTAGATTTCTGTACACTCCCGTGACAACTTTGGAACCCTTCTGAGCTCCCCAGCTCATGGGTGGTGGCATTGGATCTGAATAGTATCGAGTTTGACCCGGTGTACGAATCTTGGGTCGTTACATGAAATGCCCCCCAAAGCGACGGCTCGAACCAGCCTTAGCTTTGATGCGAGGAAACTGATCAATACACCTGCTGCTTAGGCACATCTAGATGACCACAATGTCAAACCCAACAGACCCACTAGGTAGCACGTGGCAGCCCCAGAAGAAATGAAATAGAAACACCCACCCTTGTCAAATACCCAAAGTAAACCTTACTCACCGATCCCTACTTTAGGCTCGAAAGTAGGGGCAAGTGAAGATGGGAAAATTCATTGTCCATTATCCTTACGGCCCAAAAGCCCACTTAAATGCACTCAGCCCAGTAAGTGATAGCCTAACCCATCAGGCCTGGCCCACTTATAAAAGACCTAAGTGTTAAGGGCCCAAGGAGCACCATTCAGCCCCGACTCAGAAGATTGCGTGGAGGACTCCCGCCAAGCTCTGGAAAAACTCGCCGGCCCGAGCTATCGAAAAGCTGCTGAGCGAACTTGCTCAGAAGGGCGCTAGAGGTCGACCTTTGTATGGCAGTCTCGGCCCTCTGAAGTGGACAACCCTTATCCAAAAGTGGATAGACCCACGGCGGGGGTCCCCTCTTAGCTCGAGGAAAGCCACAACAATGGCCAGGCACTTATCCGATCAACCCAAAAGTGAAACTCTTGTGGACCCATGAAAGTGGAGAAGGCGGAGGGGATAAGAGAAGAGCAAGAGTCTAATAACGGTACGAATATGTAGCGAAGGACATAACACCTCCACTCAACAACTCCTCTATAATCTCCACAGAGGCAAAGAGGGGGTTCGCACCTATTTAATCCTTGGCATCTCCCTCCAAAGAAGATATGTTCAAAACTTGACCTCTCAACTAGTGAAGAGCGATCTTGTATCCCCAATTTTCTTATTTTATCATGCTTCTTACTCTTGCCCACATCTGACTTAGACATCAAAGGATTTTGCCTGGTATCCTAATCCCAGGGCCCCTGATCCTTGATCTTTTCTTACGAACTTACTCTTGAGGTGGCTTGGAGTGATCCCACCGATGGATTCATTTTCTCCCAGATCTAACGATCTACTGTACAGTGCGAGATCTCACCTCTTCAATCGAATGCTCCTATTTCGCAAGATGTAAATGGAAAGATTGAAGAGTGATCCTAAACAAGCATCTAGCGAAATAACAATCACACGCATACGCCAAAGAGACAGAGTTTTTAAGGTGGTTCAGTCTCTATCCAGAGACCTACGTCCACACCTCACTCAACTAAGTGAGGCTTCACTAGTGCACATGCACCAACTACGGATACACAGCTTCAACCGGAGAGAAAATTCTCTAAACCGCTAATAAACAGCTTGCGGGCACAAAGGGCCCAAACACACAGAACTGAGACTACACTCAATCTGTCTTCCTACTCACAAGGTAGGGAGCAATACAGAATGTTTGAGTCCAAAAGAGAAACAAAGAACTAAATGAAGAAACTTGATAGACAGATAGAGTGTAGCAATGAGTGCGGATAAGAAAAGTCCTGTCTATAGACTGGATGACACTTTGGGCGGCTTCCAGATTTGTGGTTTCTTCGCCAAGAGCTCGAAGGGTTGCAAGATGATTCCTCTAACAGCGGTGCTGACATGTTGAGATTGGACCTCCTCTGCTGGCTGAACTATAGGAACTGATGAGGAGTTCACTGCAGTGCTGTCTAGCCTGAAGAATAGGATGACGAGGTTCGCAGCTAAGGATCTCCCATGCTTCTCCATCTTCTGCAACCTGTTCTTCACCCCCCTTGGAGAATGAGGCTTCGAAAGCTTCTTCTTCAAGCTATCCCCTGTGGACTGCGCTCCTTCCAAACATCGCTCTCCCTTATTCTCTTTCTTCTACGTTCTCTTCTCTTGTCTTTTCTCCCGTGCACACCATGAGCATGAACAAAAGAGAATAAAATTTGTAGTGGGGGCCACTTCTAGATGATGCATGTGCCAACAAATGATTCCATCTGAAAAGCAACCTTCCAAAAGCACCTTCCTCGTACGAATCGGATCCCAATGATTGCTTACGGATCTTGAAAATGGGTGATTATCGAAAATAGATCTGAACCGCACGTACTTGATGGTGTCGACGTGCTTCAAGAGAAGTGTCAACACTTTTCATTGAAAGCCTGGAGGAGTAGTTAAGTGCTTCACTATGGCGTCGACACTATCTTGCATATAGGTCGACACTTGTATCATCATCACAGACAAATGCAAGCCTTTTGATCCGCAATGTCGGCATTTGGCTGTCTTGGTGTCGCGGCATGATCCCCATACAGAAACGGGCTTATGTCACAATTGATCTGTAGTGTCGACACTGCTAGCAAGTGGTGTCGACACTCTGACTATGTGTTCTTTTACATAGGAAATGTGGGAAAAGCTCCGACTCATATACGATGGAACGTCAGAGGTAAAGGAGACAAAAGTAAACTTGTTGATTCGAGAATATGAGCTATTCGCCATGAGGCTGAAAAAAACTATATCAGAAATGTTCGCAAAGTTGAGCGAGATTACAAACGGGGTGAAGGCGTTGGGAAAGAACTACACCAACCAGGATGTTGTGAGAAAGGTGCTATGTTCTCTCTCACCTCAATGGCACACGAAAGTGACCATCATTGAGGACTCCAAGGATCTTACCACTCTCAATGTGGATGAGCTAATTGGGTCATTAATGATGTACGAGATAAACATCAAGGGGACTGAGGAGGAGAATAAGAAGAAGAAGACGATTGGTCTGAAGGCCTATCTAGGATCATCTGAGGAAAGTGATGAAGGGTCAAGTCTTGACAGTAGTGAGGAAGAACTTGTGGACCTCATCACTAGAAGAGCGACAAAGATCTTAAGGAAAGCTAGAAGGGATGGCACTTCCTCCGAAAAAAATTAGAAGAAAACATTGAGGAAGAAAGGGGAGATTAGGTGCTATGAATGTGGAAAGGTCGGCCACATGAGAAGCGAATGTCTAAGTCTTCAAAAGAAACTGAAGAAATAAAAAGTGAAGAAGCCCAAGGCCATGAAGACGACATGGAGTGATGAGGACGAGAGCGAGTCCAAATCCGACGAGAAGGATGAGCTGGACGAGGCGGTCTAGAATTTATGTCTAATGGCAAATGAGAAAAATGACACCGAGGTAATCTCTGCTAACAAAAACCTCACTTGCGAAGAATGGTAATTTTTTTATGGTAGAATGTATGAAAAGTGTAAGAAGTTGAAACATGAAAATAAAAATTTGAAAAAGAAGGTTCATGATATTATACATTCTAGTTCATCTACATGCCTTAAATGCAGTTTGCTTGAGTTAGAACTTGAAAAGATGAAGGATAAACATGAAACTCTGAATTCCATAATATCCTTGCATGAAGATGAGATTGGTTGTCTAGAGGTTGAAAATTAACATGCTTGTGAGAATGTGAAAATCTTAAAAACTGAAAATTAAAAAATAGTAAAGGAGTTGGATGAAATTAAATCAAAGTTGCGTGAATGTGAGAAAACCAAGAAAGAAATTGAAACCAACTTCAATGCCATGCATGCTAAACTGAAGCAACTGAGAAACACTGTGGAAAAGGAATTGAAGGGCAAACAAAAATTGGGTAAGTCTAACATGGGAGCTCGGTTTCTGGCGAAACGACGTCAGACCGGAGCGTGGGAGGCATCGTTGGAATGGGCTCGACGAGTAGGTCGAGGCTGTACCCTCCATTTCGCGGTTCGGGGAGCGTGGAGACGAGACGGGTCGAGAGGAGCCACGACGCCCCGTCGCCCGATCTGCACCGTCTGACGGGCTTCATTGCGATCGAGGTAAGGGAATGTGATCTTCATCTTGACAGGAGCATTTTGACGCTTCATGTGTCACCAATGGCAGACGTTTGTCTCGTTTTTCATGTAAATCTCTTTTTTTGGTTGAATTTAAGCCTAATTTGGGATTTTTCTTCCCTTCTCCCGGTTTTGATCGAAACGGCTGCTGATCGAGGCACGGGAGGTACCGTTGGAAAGGTCGTGTTGAGAGGATCACGTGGACGTCCTTCTTCCCTCGATCAGCGGAGCGTGGAGGCGTGTGGTGTCGAGAGGTCGCCGTTGCCTTCGTCGCCCGTTCGGCATCGAATCAGCTTCCTCGTCACGTCTGAGGTAGGGGGATGGACTCCTTATTTCGCTAGGATCATTTTCACACCACTTGCACATCCATCCACGACCGTTTGGCCCATTTAATGTCCATGTTTAGTTCTACCCTAAAATATGTTAAAAAACATGTCAATTAGCTATTTTATTGTTTATTAATTGTATATGGGCATGTTGAATTCATTTCTAGCTTCTATGGGCATGGTTGGATGCATGGCATGGTTTTACTTTTAGTTTTCCACAGGTTTTGTAGCGAACCCATCGATTTCTATCGACCGGGGAACGGCTCGGTCACAAACTGAACCCGTTCGTCGCCCAGGCCGCATGACGGTCCCCCTGGTGACCGTCATGACTATAACGCACCTTACAAGGCACGTTATGCCCTCATAGCGGACCACCCCAGGTCTGTTATGCTCCTGCACAGCTTAGATAGGTGGTTAGTATAGCGCACATGTCCCTGACCATTATGGTCAGGGGTTTCCTATGGATTTTCCACGTTCGGGTGGCTTTAACGCACCCCTGGTGGACCGCCATGTCCCCTTGACTGACCGATTTGACCGTTGACCATTGACTAGTAAGGCAGTTAGTGTGGCGGTGTAAGGTAGATCCATCGTGCGTTGTATAACACTCCTTGCCCGATGCGTTATATCATGCATCGAACCGTGGTTTCCTGTGGAGTCCTGGTGTTCGGGAGACTTTAACGGACCCAGACCCATGCGTTATATGTCTCATAACGCATGAGTCCCGGTGCGTTATGAGATCCTCCTCCTCACCTGTGGAGTGGCCCATGAAGAGATATTGGTGATAGATAAGAGTATGGATGAAGTTGAACAGAAGTTGGAAGGCCCCTTAGCGGAAGAATGCCCGCCCCTCCATAGCAATGAAAGTGTGCGGCCAAACGGCCCAGTGAATAAAATTAATACCCATGACGAGGCTTCAACAATAAATGACAACTCTCTTGGAGGGTGAAGAGCAATAATGTGAGGGAGTTGGAAAGTTAGAATGGGAAGCATCGTCTCGCCCAGGGATTGTGGCATATAAGGAGTGTTGAACAAAATGGACATTCGCCCCTTGAACAAAAGAATGGATTTGAGATTGGAGGGTTGGAACAAGGGGTGCCCTACCTGACCCTTGGGCACGAACTTACACAACATCAAAGCTTGACATTCTCTTTTAATGAGTAGCGACGGGGACTTGACCTCTTCAACCATGCTCGGCACAAAAACGTGGATGGGCATCAGGGAAATAAATTCTTGCCTCTTGAATAGCATAGCCATGGCCAATTCCTTCTTGCCCGGCTCTCGGTCATCTTCGGCACAAGTATTTGTAACAATGCGTGCATCCCGAGTGGTAACAGAAGGTGAAGCGGAGGGGAAGGCTCCATAGATGGTGGAGGTATAATGGAAGGTATTGGAGAAAACACGTCAAGCTTCTCCCCTTGCTTGGAAGCAGACGAGGTTGGCTCGAGTGCAAAAAAGGGTGGACCCTGCTCAAGACCTGCCACGGGTTTGGGTGGAGGTTTAGGTGGAGGAATAGGCAAATTGGGTTTTGGGGTTAAAGGGATAGTGGAGGGCTGAGGTGGTGGCAATGGGAGATTGATTGGAGGAGGTTTAGTGGTGGACTCGACGGAGACTGGTGGAGTGGAGGCTGGTGAAGGCGTAATTGGTGGAGGTTTATAGGAAGGTTCGGCGGAGGCCGGTGATGTGGAGGTTGATGGCATAGTGCTTAAAGGAGGTATAACGGGAGGTGTACAAGAGGAAAGTTTAGTACGTAGGAAATGTCAGATGGGGCGAGAGGTGTTAGGGGTAGGAGAAGACTCCTGATGTGCCGACGCGGGTGATTGGAGTATCGACCCATCGTCGTAACACCAATAAGTCTCAAAAATGGGGATAGGATTAGGAACGGTGGCATTGTCCTGAGCAGGGGGTTCATCTGGTGATAGTGGAGGGAGTGGAAAGCGAAGGAAACTCAGAATGGGTGTCTTTGGAACTTCATCATGCGCCGTCTTCAATTCTCAAATTGCCCTTGGTTTGAAAGTTTTAAGGAATTTCTATATTTGAATAATTTGGATAAAATTTTATTTATGAAAAAAAATTGTCCATATGGTAATGTCAAGAATTTTTTCTGGACAGAAATATCACAATTTCACTTAACAATGTCACAAACAACATCCCTCACAATTGTACAGCTTAAGTAAATATATATGCCTCCTAAATTAAGGATCATTGTGACCCCCCTTCCCCTTCAAATGATGATAATGACACTATGATCCAAAGAGAAGTTGTTTATGTGAATAAAATTTTACCTGAATTATTCATATAATTAAAAACCCCAACTTTTCACCCAAGCGCTCCATCAGCGATTCTTATCTATCCTTAACTTGTTCCTAGCCCACACCCCATTCTGAGATCTCTTAATTACGAAATATACTTGAAATTCGAGCGGATCAAATTTTTGTGTCAAACTATTCTCACCCAGCTCTGCTCTTGATGTAATTATAACTGATCAATGTTCATCCCACCAATATATATATATATATATATGCTCAGACGTTTTCATATTGCACATGTCCGATGTGCAAGTGTCACATAGCTTAGCGCTTAGATGCAGCATGTCTGCATGTTGAATGCTGATTTTGGATGTTAATTTGCCATTTGACGTGAATCTTTTACCATAAGGATTTGGGTAAAAATATGTTAACAAGATATTTAGAACTAGAATAGGCCTAGCTCTTAACATATATTTTTTACAGCTATGCCAATTACTGGTTGATTCACTTAGTTAATTTATTTCAGATTTATGTATTTTTATGCATTATCCATTTTGTTAATTTTTTGTCTACATGGTTTCACGTGGAATCACACAATTTGCATCTGTTTCAGTAGATTATATCACACTTTGTCGCAGATTGGACAATGTGATCGGATCACAACTGTACTCCTTGATCTTAAAGCAGATAATGCAGAGCGCGAGATATGTACTGTTTAAGATGTATGATCTTCATTTACTCAAAAGGGGATGGAAGATGTCCGTGTGAAAGTTATTATTCTATTTTTATATTTAATGGTACAACATGTTTTTAGTTCAATAAATTGGGTCTCGGTCATTAATTAGTTGGGATTAAAATTTTATTAGTAACATTTTACAAGTTTTAAGAATTAATTTAGTTCTCTTACGTATTTTTATGTATTTTATGGGCAGATTTACTTTTGAGTCTTTTAATTTGTTGACTCTATCTGTAAAAATTATTTATTATAAATATGAATGAAAACCCTCTTCCTGTCACGCCTCTTGATATACTGATTGTTTGATGAACCGCTCAAATCATTAGACTATAATTGAAATCAGAATTGAAAACTAATTGACTGCGGTCCTAATCATGCATCTACCGGAGCAATACTCAAACAAACAATCACACAACAGACAAAGGGGTTTTTAGGTGGTTCAGTCTCAACCTAGAGACCTACATCCACCCCACACTCAAACCTGAGTGTGGCTTCTGCTGACTTACAGCTTGACCGTTGATCCAAAACTTTGGGGATGAATCCCTACAACTGTTGACTAGCAGCTTGATCCACTGAGCCTCACATCTTGCTAACAGCTGAGCATCACAGCTTGCTGTCCGACGAATAGATCCTCGCAGTTGAGTATCACAGCTTGCTCTGCTGACTTACAGCTTGAAAGATAACGATGAAAGAAAAGAACAAAGATTTGAAAATGATGAACATATGTGACAAGAAAACCAATATAGCTCAAAGATGAGTAATGTAGCTCAAAGATGAGCCCACAATTCTAGATCTGATCTAGAGATCGTAATTACAGTAGCTTTCCCTTTCTCTTCTCTTCTCCTCTTATCTGATACTTTATTTTGAAGCTTCTCCTTCTTACTGCAGAGAACTCTCACACTCTTCACTTTTCTCTCAGAAGCTCCTCACTGCTCTCAAATCTCTTCTTCTTCAATTGCCTCTCTTCTTTCACTCCTTCACCTCTATCAGTCTCTGTTGTTTCTTTCTCTCTTGCTTGATCTCTATTCCTTGATCTCTCTTCCTTCATGTCTTCATTTCAGAGATCCTCCTATTTTTATACCAGCGACCTGGATGACATGGACCCCACATAGATTTGCTCCGACCTTGTCAGAAAAGTAGCTTTTGTAATTCCACGTGTCAGATCTTGAGGATAGGGCAAAACAACATGGCTGATCAATCTTGGAGAGCAAGCCGCCTTGGATCACATGTTTCATTAAGTTGAATCTTGGATCACGTGCCCTCATGAGTCTCTACTACCCTTAGTCCATTTAATGTTTGAGTAAATCCTGTCAATAAGGAAATAAGACATTTCATCAAACACCCTTTTCATGAGAATGCATACTTAGACAAATTTAGAGAAATTAGATGCTCAGATTAAGGAAATGTATGAATATGCAAATGCTTTAAGAGTGGACTTGATGCACAAACATGATGACCTGAATCTACATGTGCATCGACCCTGGTCTCTACATGTGCACAGACCTAGATGCTTCATGTGCACAGACCCTACAACGGCACGCCCATACGGGCCTTCAGTGGTACGCCCAGCGTGGTCTTCAGCGGCACACCCCTGTGGCCTTCGTCGGCATGCCTCCAGCGCACCTCCAGCGGCACACCCTGCCAGCCTTCAACGGCACGCCGGCGCAGTCGTTCAGCGGCATGCCCAGCACTGCCTTCAATAGCACGCCCCTTCAGTAACACGCCCGTGCACCTTCACCGGCACACCTTCAAGGCCCCCAGCGGCACACCGCCAAATGCCCTTCAGCGGCATGCTTCCAATGCCCTTCAACGGCACGCCCATACGGGCCTTCGATGGCACGCCTCCATTGGGTTCTTTAGCGGTACGCCCAGCCCATTCAACGGCATGGGTCTTCCAACGACACCTCCGGCAGAACAAATCTCACACCATCCCCCTATGGATTCGTGGCGCATAGTGGCCCATCTGAGGTGTCAAATGGAGAGGGGGACACGCTGCCTACTCCCCCTGTCGCCAAGGATGGGAAAGTCAAATCCCCATTAAAGCTGGCCACTTCCCACCTCCGCCAATTGTGTTCAAAGGCTCCCACCCGCGGGAGTATAAAGAGTCCTCCTCCACCAAAAGGGATAGCGACAGACATACACAGACGGAGAGAACACAGAGACGACGAGCGAAGGAGAAGAGGAAGAGAGGAAGAAGGAGAAGAGAAGAAGTGCCCCCCTCACTCCGACGACCACCGAAGAGGAATAGAGAGTAAGGGAAAGAGAGAAAAAAGAGAAATGTACCAGGCGCTGGAAGAGTGGGGAGTAGTCACCCCTGCTCAACCCCCGTTCCTCCTCCTTTTCTTGTTCTTGCTCCCCTTTTTTCTCCACGTTTGGTGTACTTAGTCCCTTGTTTGCCATGAATAAAATTCATTTTTGTTCTTGTTCTTTCTTGCCCATTTCACGTCGTGTTGCTTCTCGTGGAGTTCTCCCTCTCTGCACACTCCCCTACCATCTTCTTCTGCCCCTGGTGGCTTGGTTCCCTTTGGGGGGGTAGACCTCCGGCCCTCGCCCTTACCCCTTTGCCATGAAGGGGAGTCCCTTCTTATTCCTTGAGGGCCCAGTAGCCCCCAAACATCATTGTCAAACCTTGTTCCCCAGCCTCCTTAAACCCCAGTCGTTGGCCTTTCCTCCCTCTAGTTAGTCCCACCGGCCAGCTGAACCAAGTCTCAGACCCCACGGCCATCCCCCTCTCATTGGCCTAGGACCACTTTCAGAATCCTTCACCGATACACCTTCTTAGTGTCTCCGAGAATCACCGTAGTTTTGGAATGAATATCCATTTAGATCCACTTAGAAAATAAGAAATTCACAGAGCATCAAACGCACTTTCAAGACATGCTTCCAAAGAAGTGTAGATGTGATTGTTTCCCTAAAAAATCCCTCGTGACGAGGAATAGATGCGCCAATATCAAAAAGAAATTCTTGGAGAATGATGCCAGCACCAGAAGAAACCCTAGACAGGGCCACAAGCACCAAAGGAAAAAAAAAAAACCTAGATGACATGCAGCAGCACCAAAAAGCCTATGACTCTGATACAATGATGGAAGAGCAGAACGAGAGGGAGGAAAGATCTAGATGGGCGTGAATGGCCTGTCCTACTAGGATCTCGTGACCATATGGACTGTGTGTTGATCCAAAACAAGGGAGGTATAGGTACGACAGCACAGTGCCCAAAATAGGTTACCGGGAAAAGAGAAATACAGAGAAAGGAAAGCTATGGCCCCAAGAAATCATCGGAATAATACAAATGAATGAAATAGGTAGTCCCAATACAGTATACTTGTTGTCATGAATAGGGGGTGAAGCAAAAATGGTGGCAAGAAATGTGGCATGCCATCATTTTGTTTGTGTACAATCATGTTTGTTCATTTGTCCTAACATGTTAATTAGAGAGATGTTGTTAGATTGATATATTGAGAATAGAACTTGTCGGACACCAATGACACCTTAATAAGAGCATAACTCACCCTCGGGGTGATGAGATGATTTCGAAGAAAATGGACGTTTTAACACGTCATGAATACAATCATCCATACATTTACAATTTGATGTAGAATTCTATGCTATTGTTTGTGATTTCATATTGCACCAGTCATTAGGAAAGAAATATAGTGAAAGAAAATTGGAGCAAATCAAGGATCATACGTGGGCTTGCCAAGGTAGGCCTCTAATTTCATCTATTTTATGATCTTGGACTCTGACATAAGGAGTCTTTTAGATTGTCGTGGCATCGGAAGAGGGGCTCGCCAACGTGGAAATGCCCTATGTCATTTATATGGTGGTATAATCGATGCATGATTGTCAGCTGCCTAGTTGTTCTTGCAACTCAGGTAGTGTGAGTGCACAAGATGAGCCTCACTAGCAGCAACAGGGCCAGGGCACAGGCCTTCGCCATTGAGCATGCCATCCTTGGGTGGCTTTGTCTTGGAATGATAATGGGGGTTAGGGACATGGGTTGGGTTTTGTAGGACTTATTTTAAATGGGTTAACACACACACACACACACACAGAGCTGTGTTGAGAATTCGTATAAGGAATTGAAATTGCATAGTGCCGGTCCAGAGGAAGTCCACTTGAGTTGTCTATTGCTGGCTTAGGATGTTTTTCGTGATTGCTGATGTGATTTTCGTCGATATATGTTTCCTAGGTTCTGATGGCGTGTTGTAGAAGGACACATGTTTCCCGGGAGGGAAGTGGTACTTCTCCTCCAGTGGTTGTTGTGTTGGTTTATGCGCCTACGCCTGGTCAAGTTCCAGCAGTTCCCGCTCAAGTTGTGGAAGGTTTATCGGGCATTCAGGCTGGAATGCCGACTGGTGAAGGGCAGGTGAGACCCCAAGGGCATGCTCAGGATGAATCTGTTCATCCAGGTGTGCCAGGTGTGTAGTATCACCTCGTCCCTCAGTCGACAGGGTAGATCCAGCTGGTTTATCTGTCGAGCGTGCCTGGAGTTCCTTCCGTTATTCCTGCCGTCGATGGTACTTATTCCTCTCAACCCAAGGGCAAGAAGTTCTGATTCAAGAAGTCTAAGAAGGCTCGGGCGTCCAAGGATCAGCGGGTAGGCAGCCGATTGCAACTAGAACCCCCTCTCTTGTGCCGGTTAATCGTGGTACACCTCCATCCATGAATACCAGGAGCAAGTTAAGGGAGCGTAAAGAACGGCTTGCCCAGCAGTCATCTGCCAATGATGTTCCATCATCAGTGCCTTCTTCTCAGTAGTCTCAGGGACCCGCTGTCTGTCAGCCAAGATTATGTTGGAGGTGTGGTGGTAGCAACCCAGGCCAGAAGTGTTCTCTGTCGGTGGTTTGTTTTTGATGTGACCAGTCGGGTCACGTTGTTTGAGACTATCCGATGAGGTCGGTGCCGGCGTAGTTCTCACTGTTTGCCCAGTCACGGCAGTCTCAGTTCAGACTCCCTCCGCCACCTCAACCTCAGCAAGACGCACCAGTGTCTCGGCTTCCTTGTGCTGAGCAGTGACGTCTTATCTTATAGAAGGTGTGATTTTGCTCTTTGATCGGTTAATTTGTGTTTATTTGTCTTAGTTGTTTGAGCTTTATGTGATCTTGTTATTCTCTAGCTATTCACTATAGCAGTTATATCTATGTGATTTTGGTATTTCTCCTCTCCTATCCTTCTCATTTCTCCCATTCTACTTTCTCCCTCGTTTCTCTGCTCCCTCTGTTCCTCTCGACGCGGGGCATGCGACCGTGCCAAGTTGACTAAGGTAGAGACGCGACGAAATGGGATAGAACGTGATGAAATGACAGATGAGGTGGACGTTAGTAGGATTCGTGGGTGGATCCTATGCTAGCGTGGTTTAATCGTTCTATCACCTGTGATTTTCTCAGAGGTTTGTCTCTGTGTGGGCCAAGTGGCTTGTCCCCTCCAGTAGATTGTTGTGTTGTTTTGTGGCTTTGTTTCCCCTGCACTTCGACGTGAATGGGGCGTGGAACGGGCCAATTTGGCCATTCCACTATTTTACTCGCTGTGTCGGTGTAACGGTCATCCTAGAGACCGTCACCTTTTGTAATGGTCCCATGATAGACCGTTACCTTTGTAGGAGGCTTGGTCAGTGTGACGGACTAGTACAAGGCCGTCACACGGTGGTAACGCACCAGTGCAGGAGCATTACGCTCTGGTCATTTTTTGAGGATTCTGTCTGTCAGCTCCTTGGAGGTTGTGTCTTCTTGGAAGACCGTGTGGTCGGTTCACTCTGACGGACTTCTCCCTGTGCGTTATAGTTAGTTAACGCACTTATGCTAGTCCGTTATGTTACGTTTGACCGATGGTTGACTGGCTATGGTGGTTGGTGTAACGTACCTACCCCCATGTGCCAGGTTTCTGTAACAGGCTCAGGATGGTCCGTTACATTCTGTTCATCTGTGTTAGTGATTTTGGGTCTGTTAGCTCTGACGCCCCTGTCTCAGTGCGTCAGGCTGGTGTAACGTGCCTTTAGAGGTCCGTTATAGTCCTGTTGGCCGTGATGGCCATTGGTCTGTTCTGTTCTGTGTCGGTTTGTCGTAGATTGTGTTCTAGGGCGGTGTCTGTCTGTCGGTAGTTTTCTGGATAAGTTGGTTTAGGTGACTAGGTGTGATCTCTTTCCTGACTACGATGGTACCGTAATGACTCAATCTAGAACTGCCAGTGTCCTTGTCTCTGGTTGCGTAACGGCTGTTCCTTGACTGCCGGGTTCACCTAGCGATTGAGCGATGGTTCGCTTTGCCTAGAGGGTTGTCTTTGCCTATCGCTCATGTTTATGTTGTTTTGGCTTGATCTCGTGAATTGCCCGTGACCCGTGGATGTCTGTTGATATCCTATGAGGGCTGTGATCGTGATGAGATGGCCAAGAATGTCGGTGCATGTTCTGGTGTTTGTGTGTGTGTCTGTGTGTATCGTGTTTGGTTTCGGTCAACCCGGTGAGACCAAGGGTTGACAGGCGGCCTTGTTGTATGTCTCGACGATTTTACTTAGCTCGAGACGTTTGTTCTGGATGCCTCGAGATATCATTTCACCTCGATCTACGTGTCCAGTTATACTGAGGAGATTTTTCCAACTATTTGTGAGTTCCATAGTGTATCGCGTGTGTACATTGCATAACTGCGTAGTGGAAGCATGTGGGCTAATTACCCGCTGGTCGAGGATCTTTTCATAGGGTTCTGGCCGATAGAGAGAATTACTTTTCTCGATGTAACTTTGTCTTGGCTTCCTATGCCTTGATTTTGTCTATTGTCGTACTGTTGCTGGTAATTTTTCGGTGTTGGCATTGGCATCGCAAGTATGGGGGATTTGTAAGCTTTCCTACAGATTGAATACCCTCTACTCTACATTTCTTCTCGTGGGTGTTGTGCTCTTGAGGCATATTCATGGTCCTTGAGATGCGTTCCCCGAGCTTATTGCTTTTCTTGTCGATTCTTAACGTCGAGGGTCTTTCTCGGTGAGCTGTCTGATGCATGACCAGTTCCCTGTGGTCGCATGTTCGGCTGCTACTGTGCCTTGATGTGACCCTACTTGCAGTTATATTTCGTGGCCCTGTGTCTTGTACGGAGCCAAAATCCTGCGAATGCTGTAGTTGTGTCATTTTTTCGAGGGCTGTGTCTATATGATTTTGTGTCTCTATCTTGGACCGTTATTCTGTCAGTAGCTTGCCATACTCTTCTTTCCTGGTAGAGTAGCTTGCAACTCGATCAGATGTAATATCTGAGTGAGGACTGACTTGATTCTATGTGGGGTCCAACGGTATTGTTGTTGTTGGCGTCCTGTGTTCCTGGTGTTCCCTATTACCCCTGGCACTAGAGCCGATGATGTGGTCGAGCTATCAGTTGTGAGGACAGTGTCTCATTGTATAAGCTGCTGCTTGCCGTGTTGTCATTTTGTTTCCTCGAAATCTGTTGTTGTGGCAGTCGTGTCTCCTACCCTAAGACGTAAGTGACGTTGCCCAGATTCGGAGGTGTTGGACTTATGTTCACTCACGTCGTGCTCAGCCTAGAGCGTATGCTTGTGATTTTGGTCTAACTGTGTTCCTCTGAGCTATATTCCTGTCAGGCTCTTGGGACCCCCCAATGGACTTTTGTAAATAAACCCAAAGACTTCTAGAGAATGACCCTTTGGCTACTAAAGCTCTATAATTGCACACCTATTTATGCAAGGACATAAATAAAATTAAAAGTACATAAAGGTAAAAATAAAATGTGGATGGATAGACTCGATTTTCATCAGAAAGGATGATTGAAAAGACATGAAAGAGGAAGTGGACCCCTGAGTGCACAATCGACGGCCCTTAAACTAGCGCCACCTCTTCTTAGCAGAAATTTCTTTGAAGTGAACCCACCTAACACGAACTCGAGCCTTAGGGCTTCTTGATCTGTAGTGTCTTCTCAAATAACTGGCCCATCTGGTAGACGACCTGGCCCAATCATGAACATGTAGCTTCATTGGGACAATTGTCCCTAGACATCCAGTGCTAAAAATATGTGAATATTCTTGAACAAGTTACTCCTTAGAATGATGAATATCATGAAACCACAGAGTCTTGTCACTTGGAACTAGCAGCATGAGATTCGGCATCTCCACTCGACAATCGGGCATGAAGTATAGCTCCCTTACCAGAAAAGCATGATGAAATTGCGGGAGAGTAATGCGCAGCATTGACGTGGCCGACTCACCAATGAACCGAGGGAGGTTGCACATGATGTACAGTACGCCCTTGGAGAATGCTGAAGATATGACAAACTACCCCTTGAATATGAAATTCATCATGCTCTTGGCGGTTATATGAGGTAGCACAATCTGAGTAGAGAGCCCCTTTTGGCCAGTAATGTAGCAACCCTAAATTATGGAAAATAAAAATCTTGAGAAATGTTAAATAGCGACTTCCGTAAAGTCGCCAATTCATAAAATGACGTCCCTTCAAACCGGCGTCAATTAAATTGAAATAAATAGTAATAATTATTTTTTAAATAAAATAAGTAATTAATGCCCCCTTCATAGGCACCAATTATGAAAATGGAGCGTCTCCATACAGGCGTCAATTTACATAGATAATAACCCTTCCAACGTCACCATTTAAAAAGATGCCCCTTGACAAGGCGCCATTTATCTGAGACTCATAAAATAAAAATCGGTTGCAGAGTTCTGTTCGAACAGGGAGTTTAGATCGATTACGGAACTAATACGGAGTAAGATCATGAAAGGGAAAGGATTAAGATAGGAAAGGCCTAACCCAATCGAACCCCAACTGTCTATCGGATTCTAAAGCCTATAAATACCCTTGCCCTCCACCCGTAAGTCTCTGTTCGTCAATTGGGGGCCCACGGTAACTAGCCTAAAAATCGTTAGACGGGAACACCCCTCCACCTCTCCCAGGTGGGCCGACACTAAGATCGCTGGGCTACGACTAGTGGCTCCATCACGAGGAAAGAGAAAGTAACTCTATTGGGACATAAAGATATATTTTTCAGTCATAAAATAGCTTAAACATAGTGAATAATGCATTAGAACAACAATTCAATATTCTTAGCATAGTAGAGATCATAACGGATCAGTTCTGCCCCGTTACATAACATAACAGATCAGCTCTGCCCCATCATATAGCATAACGGATCAGGTAAGGTGCGTTAAAGTAACATAGCGCGCCTATACTGGTCTGTCATATTCATCTGCTCTAATTCCAGACACAGCGGTTTCATAACGGATCAGGAATAAAGCGTTATGTAGCATAACGCGCCACTACTGGTCTGCTATGGCCACCCGGGTTATTTTTGTAAGACTTAACAACCCAAAAAGCATAACGGATCGAGGGTGGTCCGTTTAGGCCACCAAAACGTGAAAAATCTACAGTTTTCCACAACTATAATGGTCATATATAAGGGTGTTATACTAATGTCTTAACTAATGCATGCATGAGCATAAGGGACTGGGTGTGGTCCGTCAAAGAAGTATAGCGCGCCAGGTGTGGTGCATTATACACATGACGGTCACTGGCATGACCGCCATGTGAGTTGGGCAACGAACGAGTTCGGTTTGAAACTGAGCCACACCCCGGTCGACCGAAATCGATGAGGTTCGCTACAAAAACCTGTCACCTGCCTTTTCCCGCATCCATACCACTCAATAACGGCTAGAAAACATGAATACAATGCCCATGGATAATTAAAAATACTAATTACCATATTTTTAGGAAAAACCCAAAATGGACATTAACTAGGCTAAACGGGCATGGATCGGCATGCATGTGGTGTCAAAACGTTCCTAGCGCAGAAGCGGTCCCATCCCCCTACCTCGTTCGGACCGATTCGGTCGTTCTGGCTGCATGCAAGCGAAGTGGAGGCCGCGCCCCTCTCGCCCCATCTAGTCCAACCATCCCACGAACCGCAGAATGGCAGGCGTCAACGCGATCCCCTCGCCGCACTGGTTCCAGCGGCATCCCCCACGTCCGGGTCGGGCCCTGAAAATGGCAAAATCGAGAAGGAGAGTGAAAGAGAGAGACGTTGGGTGAGAGAGTGGAATCGGGAGAGAGAGAGAGAGAGATTAAGAGAGAGAGACTGAGATATTAGTGGGTGGGGCTTTCCACATGATCTAGAATAGAATCAGATGTAGAGGCAACAGTCTCAGAAGACAGATGTTGAGGCAAACCAATCTTCACGAAAAAAATATTTTCGAAAAACGTGGCATCCCGAAACTCAACTATGGTGTTAACATCTATGCCAGGTGTGAGTGGTGGAGGAGGGTGTATCCGCGACCCTGCTGGGAATCTTTTAGTCGGATTTGCCTTCCACTATGGCCATGGTTGCAGCCTTCTAACCGAGGCAAGGGCCCTTCATGATGGTTTATCTATAGCTCTTAATGGTGGTCTTTAGTTAGCTGCTATCCATAGTGACTGCGCATTGTTAATTGATGCAATCCGAAAAGGGGTGGCTCCCAACTGGACTATTCTTCTGTGGTGGAGGAAAATTTTGACTCTGTTAACTAGAAGTGGGTGCACAGTGCAGCATGTCTTTAGGGAGGGCAACCAAGTAGTTGATGCTTTGGCCTCCCATGCCTGTGCCAATCATTTCAATTCCATCTATACTCGAGTCAGTGATCTGTGCTGACTGGCTAGGGGCGCTTTGAGGTTGGATAAAGCAGGAATGCCTACCATTCGCAATTGTAATTAGCTTATTTTTTGGTTCTTTGGTTTTGTAGCTATCTTTTGGTTCTCATGGTTGATTGTAGAGACTGACAGGGGTATGCCCCGGTGAGCCTATATTCTTTTCCAATATCAATGAAAATTTTCTTGGCCACAGTGTTAGTTTGGGGAAGTGAGAACATTGTCCCCTGCTAGGGGATGGTGCACTTGACTGGACTTTGACTCTATTGGTCGGTGCTTACTCAAAAAAAAAAAAAAAGAACAAAGTGCACAACGTGCATCGACCTGATGGTGCGTACTATGTACAAGGTGCACCGACCTGACTATGTATACTGTGTACACCTGCATCGACCTTCTAGACTACAATGCATATGTGCATCGACCTTCTGGACATAATGACATATATGCATCGACCTGTTAGTTCAATGAAGTGGGAGATGCATCGACCTTATTACTCAACACTTATGCACATGCACTGACCTTCTAGGCTCAGAGTGAACATGTGCACCGACTTGACTTTCTCAACGCATGAATGTGCATCGACCTTATTGTGCGGTAGCAAGAGTATGCATCGACCTGTCTTATGAAGATGCATCGACCTTATTGTGAGAAAGTCTTATACTGACATCAGGAAAAACTACACATCACCACAGTGTTGCCAGTATCAAGATTAAATGACTGTTGTTAGCATCAAAACTCATACCTCTATGAAGGCCATAGTTTAGCTTCCCTAGGAGGACCACTCTTTGGTTCAATGATCATCCTTGAGTGTTGAATGGGAGTGAGACTTAAGTTCATACCCAAGGAGGATTTATCTTCAGCTAGCAGGATATTCGGGAGCCACCCTTTATTCTTCATTGGAGGTGCATTTGGGTTCTCTTCACAAGTTGAGTGCCGGATAGTGGATAAGAAGACATGTGATGATTAGCACCTCTACCTCAACACCTTGGCCATTGAAAAGTTCGTGATGCGACCAAGAGATCTTCGAAGCACCACAATTAGAGTACGATGGCAACCACGCCTAGACCTATAGCTAGTGGGGAACACCACCTTGGCGATCTACAACCTGCACTGGTGCTGTCTTCAAGTCAGGCTACCCTATACTATGGTTCCTGCACTATCACACTTCCCTCCCCTTCAAGCTAGGAAGATTGGGACCGAGGAGGATGAGAGAGTAGTCCGGAGCACTCTGATCATGTGGGAGGTCAGCAAGGTGTGCCCTTAGCAAGTAGAAGTGGAGGAAGCTGACGAGGAACGTCGTGCTTACATGCAGAAATTACGTAAGATCCGGCCTCGCGCGGACAAAGCATTAAATTTATTTTGAGCTTTATTTTTGATGTAATCAAAATTATCAACCAAATGATGTATCTTGAACTTAGTTGAAGGAAATAAAAGTTTTGTGTTGAAAAGATGTGGAATTGATGGCTTGATTTAGCTACAAAGTAGAGTTTCTAACTGACATAACGGTCCAATCTAGGGCCGCCAACCTACTCTAGCGGTCCCACGATAAGCCGCCAGAAGAAGAACTCAGGAAAGACTGAGAGTTCACTATTCTCGGGAGAGACTAGCGGCCGAATCTGGAGCCTCCAGAGATGATTAGCGGTCTAATAATAGAGCGCTAGAGACAGTTTACTGAGAGTTGAAAGTTTTCAACTTTCAGGAGAGATTGGCGGCCAAGACATGAGCCGCCAGATGGAGTTGGCAGTCTAACATTAGACCGTTACAGAACCAGAAACTACAAACTTGTGAGCCTTGAATCTTGAGCGTTGAACCTGCGTTCTGCACACACTTAGACAAAAAATAAGTTAGATCTATTCTTAGACTCAACCCCTTGCCTGAAGTAAGTTAGAGAATGACCATTTCTTGATATTTGGTCAAGGGGTGGAGCCTTATTAAATAGGCGGAGAATATAGTAAGAAAATGCAATGCATGTGATGCAAGATGATGGTATTTTTAGTTCATCTTCTTCTTCGAGTTCAGTTTATACCGTCTTTGTTACCCTCTAGGATCACTTAGAGGAAGGGAGAAGTTCTCTGATTTCCCTCCAGTGTATCCGAAGGAAGCGAGGAATGATCCTCTATTTTTTGTAGGTTGCTGAGTGCAGCTTACGGGGTTCCCTTTGCGGTTTGCAAAGGAAGGGAGGATGGTCCTCCGATACTGATCTTTCTGGAGCAAGATCAGGGTTCAGTTCCTATGGGTTAAAGGATTTGAGTTTGAGGGATTTGTCTCCCTTGTGTCAAGCTATTAGGCAGCATATGTTTGCAGACAGAGTCTGCAGATTATTTTTGCTTAGTGTAAGAAAGTCTTACTCAAGGGGAGTAAGGGGTGGACGTAGATTGCAGATCGTAATCGAACCACCTTAAAAAGCTATCTGTCCTCACTGTGTGGTTTGTTCTTCTGCGTTCTCACTTTCAGCCCAAGCACGTTAGCTGCTCAATCACTATTCCATTCCGCTCTATCTTGTTAAGCCTTAGACCATTGATCCATTTCTTGGCCTATTTAGGTAGCTCATTATTTTGCAACAGGGCTTTCATCGCTTGTGTTGCGAAATTTTTTTTCAAATCGTCGGTGTTCTATTCATCCCCCCTTCTAGCTCACCTTCCGCACAATCTATCAGCCCAAATATAATCAATACGAAGCTAATGCTCCCCTATTCAAGATAGGGTCGAAGGAAGATGAAGTGGATGCAACATAACTCTACTCTGGCTTGAAGAACAGACCTCGTCGCGAAGTTGTAGCAGAATACCAGAAATCTGTGATGATTTGCCAAAAGTAGGGGTGAAGAAAAGAGGGTAAACGATGATGAAATAAAGCCCAAATAGAACCAATGCGAAGCTAACATTTCCCTCTTCAGGCTAGAGTCGAACAAGGATGAAGACTATGCGGCATGGCTTCACCGTTGCCTTGGAAATATGCCCCCGTCATGCAACTCGCACAGGGTTCTTTATATAGAAACTACATAAATCCAGAACTTTCTCTCACGATTTTAGGAGATATACCCGACCAAAACTCGAGTTCTTTGGATCAATCTTGAGATAATAGTGAGGAAAAGAGATAGGAACAAGCAAAACTCAATTTGTGGAAGAATCTGGAAGATATTCACGTGGAAAGGAGAGCCCGGAGCTTGATCAGATAGAGTTTTAACTTGTACAGAAATTGCATAAACCCCAAAGTTTCCTCCATGTTCCCAGAGGATATAGGCCCCCAAAATTCAAGTTAGAAACAAAAGGTGTGAAAATTGCTAAATATGAAGGTAAAGGAACTGATGACTCAGGTAAAGTTTTAGCAAAGGTAGTGAAAATAAAAGAGTCCGAAGCTCCAGTATCAAATAAAATAAAGGCTGGATATGAATAAATTTGGATTGTACCTTCTATCAGAACACCTTCCTTTGTAACTTCATCCTCCAAGATGACATTTAAACAACCTTTCCGCCTATGTCCTCCATCATTCTTAGATGGTTGCTCATTCATAAGTGGGCAATTGGGCATCCTGTGCTCCCCGCTGCCACAACAAAGATAGGCGCCAAGACGCTCCCAGCATTCCTCGGCCGAGTGTCTAAATTTCTCACAAAACGTGCAAGTCGCCATGACTTTCTTCTCTTCCTCCTTAACTCTCTTGTTCTTGCCATTGCCATTGCCGTTCTGGGATCTCTTCTTATTGTCACAGGATTTGTAAGTTCCCGTGATACTGAACTTATCTTCTTTCCTCCCTCTTTTATCATGTTTGCAACTGGATTCTTCTCCTTTACCCTTGAAATTTTCACCTTTTCAAGGGTCCTCTCGCATAAATGGGCCCCATGCACCATCTCTGAATATGTTCAGATATTTTGCGGGTCTAGTTGCTTGACGAAGACCAACCTCAATCTGTCCATGAATCTATTGGCCTTAAGTAGCTCTGTGCCAACAAGGTGGGGAGCATATGGTGCCAGCCTTGAGAATTGTAACTCATATATATTTGGCTACCAACATCATGCCTTGCCTTAGGGAGGCAAATTTGGCTGTCTTCTTCTCCCGGACATGCTCTAAAAAATATTTCTCATGGAAGAGCTCAAGGAACTCTTTCCAGGTGAGTTGTACATTTGGTAGATGCGCCGAGGTGGCTTTCCACCACGTTTGAGCATCCTTGTTCAGTTGAAATGTTGCTAGCAGGACCTTCTCCTGGTCCGTGCATTGCATAACATGAAAGATTCTATCTATTTCATCTATCCAGTTCTCGGCCTCATCTGGGTTAGACGATCTCGAGAATCAAGGAGGGTTCATGCTCCGAAAGTTTCGATGTAGATCACTGGTGCCAACTCGTGCGCCTGCTTATGCCACAGTTTGGAGGGCCTGGGTGAGACTCGCAACTGTTTGTAGTGTGGCTTCTCAGTTTGCTCGATTCGCAGCCATTTGAAAAGTAAGGTTTCTGAGAAAATAAATAATTTATCATTTCCTTTGGAATTTAAGAGGCTTAATCTAGAGTTTAATATCTTAATCTACCAGTGATTGGCCTTCAGCCTCGTGAATGTTGCAGACACCTATGGGTCCTGTGTTGGTATTTTTAGGGGTGTCTAGAGGTACCGAGTTACCTCGATTAGTGCACCAATGGGTCTTGGGGATCCCGACGACCCCATGTATTCTGAGCTTTCGTGCTTTGCTAGATCGAGTCGTAGTGAATCGGTAGATGTGTGGTGGGCTTTCCCCGCACAACGTGGGTTTCTCTGAAAAGTGATTTTCCAGTAGGCCATGTGTGTGGCCTTGGACTGTGAGTCCAGTTAACCAGCCTGAGGCTGGAGGTTTCCCGTGTGTCCCTTACATTAGGAATTAACTCGACGGCTCGTGAGCTACCTTGGGAATCATGTCACCGTGATTTCAGACCTAGGGATTAGGCTAGATTTATGGCGTCATGCCGTCACGTGCAACAGTCTTGACCCGAGTCTTGTGACTCGAGGACCGTTGGGTTATTAGGTGTAGTGGGTTGTCCAGAATCTGGTGGCCCCTAGCCACCTGTTACTCCGCGTTACTTGCGATGGGTGTGTGCGTGGTTTCAGTGTTCACGTTTACTGAGCCCCCACTAGTCGTAGCTTTCCTGGGCACACGCGTGCGGACCCACTTGGGAGTGGTGGAGAGCTTGACCCGAGTGAGACGGTGTTTAGGCTGGTTACTGTAGGGCCCCTCATCTTTGCAACCTATGTCCAGGCTGGGGAGAAAACCAGCTAGAGGACCCGACTTAGAGCGCATAGCCTGTGTGTGCACACGTGGCTGGGGGCGTCGGACACGCGCTGACAAGTGCGACCCCAGTTAGTCCTTCTTCTGTGTTCCTGGTTACTTTACGGTGTCTCAGTCTCTGCCTGGGGCGTCGTAGGGAGACACCTGAGGTTGTGGTCTAAGACGTTAGTGGACACATCCGGCCTTGCTTCTGGTGGGCAGGTACTCCTGTCACGTGACGTGAGTTTGTCGTGACTCGAGGTCTCATTTCTCGTCTACAAGATGAGATTTTACATATAGTTTTCAGGTGTTTTCCCGGAGCCGAGGTCTAGGATTTCCGGTGAGTGTCACCGAGGATTTCCCCTAGACGGCACAGAGTTCACGACGGTGAGGTCGTGATCGTATTTTCGGACCATGTGGTTTCAGTGTGGGCCTTCGTGTGTGACCATAGGCCTCCACGACAAAGGTGTCATGGCATTTTCCTAGTAGCATGGCTAGGATGGTTCGTAGTCTGGTGATCCCCCGACTGTGGAATCGGGGTGTTGGATTCCAATTTTAAATTAAAAATATGTAAAAAAAATCATCCCCATGATCCTTGAAAAATGCACAATACGCTTGCAATGTCCTGGAGCTTGAAATCACAATAGTTCACCCCACACGGGGATCCGAAGGCCCGATAGTCAAAGTCTGATTTAATCGTAAAACACGATCTGGGACCCACGAAAGCACTCCAAAACTCACGGATTCCTGATCCAATTCTGGGTATTACATGTACCTTGGTCGAGGCTAGTGTATGTTGTTGTTGGGTGCAGAGGCGCATACCCTGTGTCGTGGTAGCAGGATACAGCCGTGTTGATGGGTTCAGAGACACGGACCCTAGCTAGTCCTAGTGAGAGGTGTGTGTGTCTCATTGCCGCACTTGAGGATAGGGTGTGGTCCACGCGTGTGAGACTTGGGTGCAGTATATAACGTCGTGGGGTGCATCTGGCCTGGTAATGTGTGAGTGATGGGCTTTTTGCCGGTCGGAGGTTGAGTTTACTGACAGCGATGTCACGACAATCACAATAATTGAGGTAGTGCTCCACGACGGCAAGGTCGTGGCTTCCCGACATAGTAGTCGTGATTCCTTCTTCTATTTAGATCGAGGTTTTCCCGACAGCAAGATCGAGGTTCTTCCGACTATGGTGGTCGAGGGTTTTCGGTGTGTGCGTGAGTGTGACTCGCCTTGGAGCATGGTTCCTCGAGGATTGAGGCAGTGTGTGGTTTACAGGTAGCATAGTTGTACTTGCTTCCTTTCCGCATGATACCCATTGTTATTATTATTATTGTTATTACGTTGTGGTGGGGATCAGCGGGACCCCTAGTGAGCCAATGAGATGAGGCTCGCCCCTTCTTTTTCGGGTTTGGCGTGCCTCTACGTGGTTCAGAGGTCTTGAGCGATGCCAGCAGTGGTTCGTAATTCTTAGCTTGTCAGAGCCGGGGTATCTCTTGTGACTGTGTACGGTTCTCTTTCTTAATTGTACCTTTGTGGACTTGCGCTTTTGGTTCACTTCTATTAAACACATGGATATAGATACTTTTTGAATCTTCTTGATGAATATGGCATTCATTACCTTTGAACCATGTATGCTCATTGAGACCTATTTCAGGTTTACATATAATGGCTTGCTCTACACTTCTATTCCGCTCTACTCCTTACATCATTCGTCCTCGATTCTACCCTATCCCTCTTTCTGCTGTTGTCAAAGGGGGAGAAAAACTTTGTGAGTCATGCATTGATGAAGTCATGTATGAGGGAGAGCCATTTGTCACAAAGCCTATGAAAATTAAAAATTACAACTTGATTAAAAATAAAAGAATAAGGGAAGAAGTAAAGCCAGAGAATTTGAAAGAAGAACGTCACCCAATCGCCGTGCCGAGCCTTTGAGTGGACCACTCTGCCGTGGAGATGGACGCCGCCTAGAGGACTGAAGTAGAGAATCTCCGCCAAATGGTTGTTTAGAAGAAAAATAGAGAAGGAGAAGATAGAAGAGGAAGAAAGGTGTGTGCTGTGTGCGTGAGTTGAAAACAGATAACAGTAAAAATAGAAATAAGAAGAATATGACGTGAAGAGAATTAAAATAATTTAAAAACATGCAAGAATCGGGAGACGTGGAAGAAGAGAAAACTGTAAATCGAGAAAAGAGAAAGAAGTTTTGTGAAGAGTGCTGAGGGAGAAGATGAGCAGAAAAGGATGAAACCAGAGAAAGGACAGAATCTGTGAAAAATGCAGATGAACAGTAAAAACACATAACTTTAGAAAATTGAGAATAACTTGAAAACGAGAGAGAATTATAAGAAGAGGAAGAAGAAGAGATTGAAGAACACTTAAAAATGTAGAACTTTGCTCAAAATAGTAAATTGAAAGGAAGAGCAGAAAAGCATGAACAAGGCCAATGATAGGCTATGATCTCCACTTGGTTGCTCTGAGGCAACTATTTATAGAGTGCAGAGAAGCTCTACGATCGTGGCATCTGCGATCTACTCAAATCTGACTTTCTAGCAAAAATTTGCTCAAACTAGATCTCCTTCCCTGAATAGAGTCCTTTTATGCAAGTCGAGGAAGATAACGTTGATTCTAGCAAGAGAACTTCAAAGATGTTCGACTGCTTCTGTTTCTATTTCTGAAAGAAATAGCATCTAGAGTAGTGGGCACACATTCATAAAATAGTGTCTACCAACAGGGTCACCCATTATTATTTCCTCATTTTGATTTTTCGTAAAAGAGAATTGGCTTCGGAGAATGTGGATGCTTATTCTTTTTCCACATTTCCTATCTTTTCCTTTATTTTTTCACCAAAAAATGGGTGTCTATCTTGAGCGTCGCTCATTCTTGGAAATGGCAACCTTCCACCTGTGCCGCTCATTAATTGGTGACTTTCAACTTTGACGTTGATTCTTCTTTTTCAAGAAATGGCGTCCTTTACCTTTGATGCTAATTCTTAAAAATTTAGAAAATTTAAATAATCAACATATTTTATCTCAAAATGGCTTTCAAATATTTGTGTAAATTCTTGAATATTTCTCACAAGATTACGACAGAAACAAGAATGATATGTAGCCTGTTGAAGGATGACAACAGATTAACAATGTGAATCCAAAACTCAGTATAATTAGCAATCAGATAAAACAGAAGGCCATCCTGTAAAGCATGCACCCATTCTGAAAGCAGTACTTGCAAAATCGGGGTGGGTGTGGGAGGGCAGGGGATAATGCACCTTATTTTGAAATAAGCAAAATACATACCCAACAGTACCATTTTAAGTGTTCCAGAAAATAACTACCTTGATTTGAATTCCCATTGAGAACTGTTATTGGACGTGAAGAAGCCATCCGCTGAACTTCCCTAGTTAGCCATTCCAGCTATAGAACAACAAACGATGGAAACAAAGTTAACAAAGCCAAAGTGGCACATGAGATGGCTTTAATGTACTCATCACAGTGTAATACAGCGGATGTGATGATACTCTAAATTGATCAGAAGTAACAAGGTTAGAGAACAAAAAAGCACAGGACACCATCCAAATGCAGTGCAGAGAAGTAAAAATGTAACGCATGACATAGGAATTAGGAAGGAATTGAACTTGCACATAATTGGCCCTTGAAGACTAGGTTTCAAAACTAATGACCGATCCATGCCATTTTTAACAGACCATGTTGACCTGGCCAGCCTTTCTGATTCTTGCGACTTGGCTGATGTGGGCTTCAACAGCTAGTCTGACTAGCTGATCCTGGCTGTTTCCAAATGGCCTGCAATGGCTAGCTGGGGCCTTGAGGGCTTCATATAAAACCAGCAAGGCTCCTTAAAAAGCACCAAAGTGCACTTCTCTCCATCATTCTTTTCTTTAACCTTCTCCCCTTCACGAACTTTCCAGGCCATTATCAAGGCGTTTGAGACTAAAACAATCCATTGCCCCTCTTTTCTTATGACCCCTCTTGCCTTCTAGGTAGACATATAAAAGAGAGGGACATGGCCTCCCCCTCTCTTCTCTACCCCTCTTGACTGTTTTCCCCTCCCTTCGAACTCTTCTCTCTCCATTTCCTCTTCCAAGTCTCTTGCCCTTGCCGAATTTCCATCCTTTGTCACAGAGTAAACAGAGAAGAGAGGGGGCAGATTGTGTCCCTTTCTTCTCTTCACCACTATCCTTCTTTCATCCCTCCCACACCCCTCTGCTTCACAATCTCTTTCTCCCGTCGAGACTCTGTCCAATTGTGTGAGACACATGTACCTATCTCACTTCGGCTTCCTATATGCAATATTATTATATTACTGATATTTCATTATAATTTTTGCCTTCATTTGCTATTTTTTTCAGTTATTTAGTTCCACCCCTAACAGTCTGTCAATCAGCAGATCTGCGGGATAGTACCCTGTTACCTTATTTTTCCCACCCTTCAACACTCTTCATAAAAATCTCAAAAAATTTCTTCACGTCCCTCACATCCCCTTCTACTACCCATAAAATTGCCATCCTCTAGATCCACAATATTCTCTTCGGCCAAACCCTATCTTCAGGTAGATTTATGTCTGTCCTGTCAGTTCTGTAACTTGATCTAAAAAATCACAGAGTTTGCAGAGTTTTTCATTTCTCATCCTTTTGCTGGATGGCTCTTTAAAAATTATATGTTGTATCCCTTCGTGTCTATTTCCAACGGCACCAGTTTCAGTCTGATCCTCCTTCAGATCTGGCCGCAACAATTCTCGTCGTGGAAGCGCGTAGATCTGTCCTGAGATAGGGCTGCAGGAAGGTGTTGGGAAATAATTCCCAATAAATTATCACAGCTCAGATTCAGCGACAGCCACTTCTGGGAGTCGACCAGGGATGTCCCGCCTTCGTTCCAGCCAAGCTCCGCCTTTAGAAGATGCCAGAAGGATGACGTCCCTTTGGAGGCCATTGTATGCTGTGCAGTGAGTCAGAACAGTATCGAGTCGGGCCAGCAGCTTACCTCCGGCCCGATAGCCCTTCTGGCTTGCTGCCCGTCAACCTAAACTCAATACTCTTGGGTCCCACATGTATCCCTATACCTTCTTGTGTGGAGTGGACAAAAATATTCATTGCTGTAATTTATTGATTATTGAGTGTACCGGGAGTACGGGTCTTGGCCGGGGTCGCCTTCCCCACGCCCGGTAGCGTGGAGGTATCGTTTCCGCTCCCTCACTCAACATTTTGCTTATTTCGTATATTTCTATATGCCATTGCTTGCATGTGATAGGCTAATCTAGCTCGTTAAATAATTTTAATCACTGCTGCGAGAGAGAGCGAAACCCGTCTCGTGACCTGATCCGGGCACGAAAGAGAGTTGACCACCCTAGCTCATCGTCGGTTTCTCAACCGCGCACGTCCGTATGCTTCCCTCGTTAGGGACGAGTCGCGAGCTTGCTTGGGGTCCCAAGTTCGCATCAAGTCGGTGTCGAGTCCGCGTCCCGTCCCGCATCAAATTGGTATCAGAGCATGATTGAGTCTAGAGTAGTCATTGTTTGAAAAAAAAAAAGTGTCTAAGGTTTGCATTTCATCCGAATACCTGGTATATCAAAAGACGTTACTGGAAAGCAAGGGATGAAAAAATAGTCCTAACCTAGACCGTTAGGAGGTGAGATATAAGGGGGTGAATGAAAGGAGAAAACGGTCACAATGTGGACTGCATGTGGAGGCCTAGCGGTCTTCGATAGACCGCATGGGTGAAAACCCAGTTAAATCCGAGCGAGACTCTCCGTGAGCATCTGAACCCATGGATAAAGGACCCTAATCCGCACTAAAACCCATCCTAACTTAAACTGGGGCTGCCCAACCTTAATCCTAATGCACTACGACTAAAATTAGAGCCCTATAACTAGGAATTGACCCAAAATTCACAGCTCACAGGAGATCTCTACTCTAAGGCTTAAAACTCCATCAAAATCACCCAAAAGCACCATGAAGAGGAGCTTTGAAGGTAGCGCTATGGGAGAGGTGGCCTACACCGGGCCAAAAGCGGCTAGGAAAGAGCATGGGGAGCTACAGCGACTAACTTCCATCCCCAAGCATCTAACTTCAAGCTCTTCAAGAGAGGTGAGTTCAATTCAACTTCAAACTTTCATGAATTTGCTTAATTTCTTCTCATGGCATTCCTCTCTTCTTCTTCTTCTCTTTTTTCTTTCTTTTCTCAGCTCCTTCCTGGCCCAAGATGCTACTCTAGCCTAAAGTGGGTGGTTCCCCGGATAAAGGAACTTCCTTTAGAGGTCCTATCCATCCTAAGGGCATGGCACCTTCACCCCTTAGTGGTGTTAGCCAAAAATTTCTAGAAATTTTCCTTAGATTGGCCTAGCATTTCAGCCCTTATAGAATTATGGCACCCTCAAACACACACCTTCATGTTCCCAACCTTTGAAGCTACTATCCTTATAGAAGAGGTAGAGACCTACCTAGCCCTTCCTAAGACTACGGTGGGGGATGAAGACTTAGTGTGTCATACGGTTGAACCTATAGATCCATCACTCACATTGGGGGATTTCATTCACAATCCAAAGGATGTTAGGACCATGATCAGCCCATGCCATGTCCATTTGATACCCATGGCTTAATGGATCACTGCTTATTGTAAGAACAAGAGTGGGAGATTTGAAGCTGTAATGTCCTGAATTTTTTTTCCAGATATTTATGTGTATTTTTCTCTGATGAGCCTTCGAAACTCTGTGCAGGGTGAACCATTATGTTCTCCGATCCCGGGATGGTACCACTGCGTTGTACATCTTCCGAGGATCGCGGAGGTAATTTTTTCATATTTTTTTAAATTTTTAGAATTTTGGGGTTTTTCTATATACCCCCCCTTAA
>JANBPO010006221.1:0-10213 GCA_024336825.1 Amorphophallus titanum
AGCCTTCCGGCACGAATTCGAGAATGTCGGTGATTTCCACGAAGGTGTGCAGCGCCTTGCCCTCGATGAAGGCCTGGTTCTGGTTCTCGCGGACATGCTCCTCGAGTTCCTCGATGGTGAGCTTCTGTTCGAACTCGATGTTGTCGTTGAGGAACTTCACGCGGAGCTTCGTGATGTGGTTCACGAAATCGGCGTAGGGGCCTTTGTCCTCGTCCACCACGTCCGGGAGGCCGAAAAGCATCTCGTCGGACTCGGAAAAAGTCTCGTTCACTCGCACGACGCGGACGGTGCCGTCCTTGTTCTTCTCCTTGATCTGGAACGGGATGAACGCGTTGTCCACGAGGTCGGCGTTCAGGCCGTATTCGCGGAGCGGGTCGAGCAGGTCGAGGATGTGGCCCATCTGGCGCGGGTCCACGATGCTGAGGCCGTCCGGGTCCCAATGCACCGTGTCGGAAATCTCCTTCACCCACCAGTTGAGATCGGAGCCGAAACGGATGTTGCACCAGGTCAGTTTGGGAGAGGCTTTGGGCATATCGGCGGATGCGGATGCGGATGCCCGGTGCGATGTCAAGCGTCGCGCCGGAAGGGAAAACCGGAGCGTGAAAAAGACGTTGTTTTTACGCGTTGCGGGAAGCGCCCGGGGCCCTAGCCAAGCGGCACGATCATGGATTTCCTCTACGAAAAAGTCCTCCGCCCCCACTACTTCCGGTGCGACCCGGAAACGGCCCACAACAAGGCGGTCGAAAACATGACCCTGCTGGCGAAGTTCGGCCCTCTGGTACGCGCGATGGAACGGCGCAACATGATCGTCCCCGGCGCGAAACCGGTGGAGGCGTTCGGGCTGAAATTCGCCAACCGGGTCGGTCTCGCCGCCGGTTTCGACAAACACGCGACCGCCTGGCCGGCCTGCGGCGCTTTTGGCTTCGGCCACGCCGAGATCGGCACGATCACGCAGCACGCGCAGGACGGCAACGAGAAGCCCCGCGTCTTCCGCTACCCGCGATACGAGGCGGCGGTGAACCGCTACGGCTTCCCGAACATCGGTGCGGACGCGGCGGCGGAACGACTCGCCCGGGGTCCGAAAAAAGGCGCCCGCTCCTTCCCGCTCGGCGTCAACATCGGCAAATCCAAGAAAACCGACCTCGCCGACGCGCACCGCGACTACCTTTACAGCTTCGAAAAACTCGCGCCGTACGCCGACTACATGGTCGTCAACATTTCCGCCCAACCACCAAATCTCCTCACTCCCTAGGAGATCTTAAAATATAATATTCTGGTTCAGGGTCCCCAACCGAATTATTTCTAACAACGGCAGCCACTTCAGGAACTAGAAGCTGTATAGGCTAGCCGACAAATATAAACTTAATTGGAGGACATCATCCCCCTACAACCCATAGGCCAACAGACTTGCAGAGGCATTCAACAAGACTCTCTGCACCCTGCTAGCCAAGACCGTCAACTCTAGCAAGAGGGACTAGGAAGAGAAGTTGTATGAAGCGTTATGGGCTTATCGTATAGTCTATAAAACTCCAATCGACTGTTCACCATTCTCACTGGTATACGGGTCAAAGGCAGTGGTGCCAATAGAGCTAGAAGTGTTGTCGCTGCATGTCGCTATATAGCATGACTTGACAAATGATGAATAGACAAATATAGAAAGAAGACTAGAAGAGCTCGACAAGCTCGAAGGAAAATGTCTCCGGGCGCAACAAAACATCCAACTATACCAAGCTCGCATGGCCCGTGCCTTCGACAAGTTGGTCAAAGGGTGAGAATTCAAGAAGGGTGACCTAGCGATGGCCAAAGGAAGTGATGGCTTCCAATCCCAAGGGAAAATTGGTTGAAAACTGGGTTGGACCATATGTTGTTCACTGGGTCTATGAAGGTGGTGCCTATGTTCTTGTAGACCACAAAGGAGTAGTTTAGTTCTCCCCTCTCAATGGGAAGCACCTGAAGCTATACCACATAGCTCTGCCGACATTCAAAGCATGACCAGAACCTATCTTGGCCTAATGGCACTCCGCCCCAGTCGAGCTCTCTGAAACACCCACCTGGTTCAAACCGATTTCGAGGCTGTTGGCCCGCAATTGTAAAAGCCCCCCAGTGTACACAAATCCCCAGGGCACTTTACGAATCCCACATGGTCCCACTGGGCTATCACCCTCCATATTATCGCCATTGCGGACCTTACGTCCGAATCGGCGCATAAATATTTCCTTGCATTGGCATTGCTTTCTTGCCAATGAATACATTCTTCTTCGGTGCAAGGCTTTATCCCCTAGCCGATAGATCCACATTATCGCCATTACGGACCTTACGTCCGAATCGATGCATAAATATTTCCTTGCATTGGCATTGCTTTCTTGCCAATGAATACATTCTTCTTCCGTGCAAGGCTTTATGCCCTATCCGACATATCCGCATTATCGTCATTACGGACCTTATGTCTGAATCGGCGCATAAATATTTTCTTGCATTGGCATTACTTTCTTGCCAATGAATACACTCTTCTTCAGTGTAAGGTTTTATGCCCTAGCCGACATATCCACATTATTGCCATTATAGACCTTACGCTTGAATCGGCGCATAAATATTTCCTTGCATTAGCATTGCTTTCTTGCCAATGAATACACTTTTCTTCGGTGTAAGGCTTTATGCCCTACCCGATATATCCACATTATAGCCATTACGGGCCTTACGTCTGAATCGGTGCAGAAATATTTCCTTGCATTGGCATTACTTTCTTTCCAATGAATACATTCTTCTTCAGTGCAAGACTTTATGCCCTATCTGACATATCCACATTATCGCCATTACGGATCTTACATCCAAATCGGCGCATAAATATTTTCTTACATTGGCATTACTTTCTTGCCAATGAATACGCTCTTCTTTGGTGCAAGGCTTCGTGCCCTAGCCAGCAACCACATGTCGCTACCACACATGAACCAAATAGTCGGAATGAAGCATCACACAACGGCTCGTTGTTATGTTCAAAAAAAATGAGGCTTAAAATAGAGGTGCCTCGCCAGCCTTGTTTAAACATCCTGAATAGGGGCAAAAATGACTATAACCTGGTTGTGGTGAAAATCTGAGAGGGCGCTACAGGTAAAATCGGGTACCCGGTCAGGTGAAAACCCAAAAGGGGGCGTGGGTAAAAGTAAGAGGGGGTTGGCTTTGATGAAAATCTAAAAGGGCACTTAAGTCAGTAATGTGGTAACTAAAAGTTCCTATTTACATTCACCCGCATGGAACTCCGGATAGGATATTCACCATGAGTCCCATCGGAGAGCCGCTTCTTCTAAACTACCGGCTCGGACCTTCCGTCCCCGCCGATGAATAAACTCATCTTTGCTTCGGCATCTATCCAATGTCGATGAACAAACCAGCTCTGACCCTTGTCATCATCGATAAGAATGATCAATACCCCATTAACCTAGACCTTTCATCATCGTTAATGAATGAACCCATCTTTGCTTCGACATTTATCCAATGTCGACGAACAAACCAGCTCTGAACCTTGTCATCAACGACAAGACCGGTCAGTACCCCATTAACCTGGACCTTTCATCCTCGTTAATGAATGAACCCATCTCTGCTCCGACATTTATCCAATGTCGACGAACAAGCCAGCTTTGACCCTTGTCATCATCAGCAAGACTGGTTAGTATCCCATTGACCTGGACCTTTCATCCCCGTTAATAAATAAACCCATCTTTGCATCGATATTTAGGCAATGTCTATGAACAGGCAGGTGTGGCGGTCCTTCCTCGAGTTTCGAGGACGTTGCGTGGAGGTTCCTAGCTGCCAGCTTGCCGGGCCGAGTGTTCACTTGACGTGTGGTACGTTTTACTGCTTTAGACTGTACTTTCTGTTGGATTGGACTCTGTTGTAGTTAGTTATTTATTTCTGTTATTATATCTGTTGTCCTGCTTTATTTCCTATTTCTATGTACACCACACCTATCCTCTAGCCCTTCCGAGTCTTCGGGCTCGTGGGCGGCGGGCCAGGATTCGAATGGTATCGGGCCTTCCCGGTACTCGGATCCCGGGTCGCTACAGGGGGGGAGACAGACAGAGGGACAGAGAGAGAAAGTGTGTGTGTATGAGGGAGTGTGGGAGGCGGGGAGAGAGAGGGTGGGAGACAGAGAGAGTGTCGGGGAGACGGACAGAGACGAACAGAGAGGGACAGAGAGGGAGAGACGGAGAGAGTGATAGAGGGTGGGAGATAGAGAGAGGGCAGGAGGAAAGATCGGGGGCGGGGGGAGAGACAGACAGAGAGGGACAAAGAGAGAGAGAGAGTGTGTGAGGGAGTGTGGGAGGCGGGGAGAGAGAGGGTGGGAGACAGAGAGAGACGGGGGGAAGAAAGAAAGAGAGACAGAGAGAGAGGGAGGGTGGGAGATGACCGGAGGAGACTTGGGAGAGAGACCGGGGGAGAGAAAGAGAGCGAGAGGGGATGGGATCTCTCTCCCTTCCTCTTTGTCTCTCTCACACACACCACACACACTCACCTGCGAAGAGATGGGGGGAGACGGATGGGGAAGGAGGAAGACAGGGGGGGAGAAGGAAAGGCATACCGGAGAGAGGGGGAGATAGCCGATCCCGATCGCCCGTCCGCACAGAGATCCGACGCCGGCGAAGTCCGTCGTACAGCTATCGCCGGTGATCGACGCAATCGGCGGACGGGGAGAGCCACCTAGGGCAGCTCCGGCGACGTCGTGCAACTGTGCGAGGCGTGAGGGCTGGATGGGTCACGGGGTGGGGGAGGGTTTAAGGCTTTAAGCCTTTAGGGTCGACCGCATCGACCGTTTCATGTTAACGGGCCGAACCGGCCGGTTCTCCCTTTCGAGCCCGAACGAAGCCCGCTTCCCGCCCACGCACGGTCTCGCCGAGATACGCCAACCTCGCACGGACTTCGCCTCTCGTGGACGCGGCGAGACCGAGATCTCGGCGAGAATGCATACCATGCTCGTGGGAATAGGGTATTGTGCACATGCTTATGCCCTGTTTAAACCTGAAATGAAACAAACTCCATAAACTGGATAAAGTTAGACTGGACAACAAAATTGTTGCTTCTATGATGTGTTAAGCTTAGTCTCTCCAAGTGAACCAGATCTCAGCATTGTTCTTGAAAAAATCCTCATTTTCAGAGAAAAATCCACCCTGTCCCAAATCTTTTTGACCAACAATGAACATGACAAGCAAGGACCCAAAGAGTGGTCGAACAGTTCTGCGCTTCGTTACTAACAAGGAGGATGCAGGTTCGTTTCCTCTCGGCGGCAAAGCACAGTTGTGTCTTCGCCAAAGTGTCAGCACCCACAGTGGATCCCTGGCTGGTCTGGGCAGCACCGCTCGGGGTTTTTACCCACCCCTTGCCCCAGTTGGAGGATCCTATGATGCGCAAGCAATAGGACTGTAGGTCAAAATCGGCCGCACACTGAAGTTGGCATCGGTGTGGGTTTTCCATGGTCATCAGGGGGGGAAAAAAAGCAATGAACTCTACAAACACGACTTTCCAACATGGAAAATTTATTCTCTCGTCCTTTTTCCCTTTCGTATTTATTAAGATGCCACCCTTGAGCCCTTTTGCCACCTTAGGAACCCATCTCTTCAGCATGCACCCACCTTTATAAGAAAAGCCATATCAAGTTGTTATAAAAAAAATTAAAATAAGGTACAATCACCTCGTTATGCTTCAGCTGATCATGGGCTGCACTCATTTTCTTCTAATTATCCAAGCCTCTGATACCACACCTTATCATTATCTTCACCGTTGGTCTTATATTATCTCCTCTCTCTTACACCTTCAGTCACAAATAGCATAGCTCTAAATTCTTCTGCACATTTCCGAATCCTCTCTTTACATGTTTTCTCCCCACCCTCACCACCGCTCTAGACATTTTGCTGTAATATTGTTTCTTCTGATTTTCCTGAAGAATTTTATCACTACCTACTTTTTACCTTCAATGAGATTTGAACTGATTACCAGAGATTGATAATCACCCTTGCAGATCAGTCTTCATTGTGTAAGATTCACAACAGACAGGGGTTCCATTTCCAACGCCATCTCACTATTTAACAACATCATTTCCACATTTTCCATTTGGAGTTGGCTGAGGCCCCCTTATTTTGTCCCAACAATTGTCCCAATTATTCGTGCTCTCCGTTGTTCCCGATGAAGGCAATAAATATGAAGAAAACTTTGCGAGAAGTGAGGCAGCTAAGGATCCATCCAATGGGATCATTGACCATGACAGGTGAGTCACTGAGTTGGGAGAAATCGCATAGGCAGAGACTTCCCAAGGAATGGGGGACAGCAATTTCATGCTTCTCACTTCTCAGTCCTCTAGTCTGAAATTTCTTTGAGAATCATTACACACTTTAATAAAGTGCATTAGAGGGGCCAATACTACGAAATTCAAAAGCCCTTCATTTGGGGGAAGAAACTTAAAGCAGTTCTTCAGCGCACATGGATAGCAGTTCTTCAACGCACATGGATGACAGTTTCGATTGAAACCGATACGTTTCGACTGAAACGTATCGATTTCGGACCGGAATGATCCGAAACTGGACCTGCTCATTGTAGCAGGTTCAAAACTGACAAAAATACTTTGTTAAGTGTTTTGGGTAAAAATAGTTTCGGGCGTTTCAGCCTGATACGCCCGAAACGGGGCGAAATCGGACGTGAACTCCCCTCTTAAGGGGAATTCAAGTCCGCCCCACCCCTCAGATCTCAAATCTGAGGGGCTACCGACCAGGGGAGGTGGAGGAGGGGTAGGGGGAGCTTGAGATTGTTGGGAGGAGATCTTGCCACCGCCGCCGCCGTTTCTTGTTGTTTACATTGCGTAGCTGTCACCGCCACCGTCGTTCACATCATTGGGTTGAAGATTCCTCAAAGATCTTATAAGTTTTTGTTTTTTTTCTTTGTTTGATAATTTTCTTGTCGTAGGTAAGCTTATATACAGTATATTAGTTTTTACACGTTAATTATGGTAAATCTTCAAATTAAGACCTAATTAGCAATTTGAATTTGGGACTTTTATCTAATTACATAAGTTTAGCATCAATTGAAGCTTAAGTAAGTTTTATTGAATGCTTTAGGGCGGGAGCATACTGCTAATTGTATTACACACCGAGTAATTAGGGTAAATCCCCAAATTAGGGCCTACTTGATGGTTTACATTTGGGGCTTTTGTCTAATTATGTAAATTTAGTGACAAGTGAAGCTCAATTAAGCTTCGTTAAATACTTTAGGGCGGGATCATGCTGCTAATTGTATTACACGTCGGATAATTATGGTAAATCTCCAAATTAGGGCCTAATTAACAGTTTACATTTGGGGTTTTGTCTAATTAGGTAAATTTAGCGTCAATTGAAACTCAATTAAGCTTCATTGAATACTTTAGGGCGGGAGCAAGTTGATAATTATATTACACGCCAGGTAATTAAGGTAAATCTCCAAATTAAGGCCTAATTAGGGATTTAAATTTGCGGGTTTTGTCCAGTTAGGTAAATTTAATGTCAATTAAAGCTCAATTAAGTCTCATTGAATGTTTTAGAGTGGGAGCATACTGTTAATTGTATTTAATGAAGGGTAATTAGACAATATCCCCAAATTGACCCTAATTAGTGGTTAGAAATTGAGATTTTTGCCTAATTATCTCAATTCAGCATAATTTGAAGCTCAATTATGTTTCATTGCATTTTTTCATTGTACTTACAACTATGTCTTTGACTGCATGAGTAGATGTGAACAAGGTCAAGAGCAGCAAGGGCAAGACGATCCGGAGTAGACCCACCTCACCTTAGTTGATGTTGGAAAAAGAAAAGTCAAACATAATTATTGTGGTAAGGAGATACATAACGGAATTACTAGAGGAAAATAACATTTGACAAGGATAAGAGGAGAGATCAAGCAATGCGACAGATGTCCCCAACAGGTGGCAGAGGAAATGCGCCAACGCCTTCTAGGCAAAAAAAGACAGTATGCAATGAAAGGTTGAAGATCAGGCTGACATTGGCAAGGAGATTTCAGACAAAGTAAGCAGAAGGGGAAGGAGAGATGATGATGATGATGAAGGCACTGAGTATTCAGATCCAAAGCTGACCAAAACAGTAGAGCATGAGCATATGGCTCAAAGGAAGGGAAAAGCACCTATAGGATCTTAAACATGTTAAGAGAGCATGCAAGTGAGGGTCGAGATATCATCCGTGCAGGGCTAACAAGATTTGCTTTGAATTTCATTTCTTTGGAGTCCTTGCACAGGTATAAGAGTGAGCTCAAGTCTTTCATGTACCACAATTTCATGCAGGATTACATAGACAAATCCAATGCTGATGCTCAAATAGATTATTTGGACGTGTGTCAAATCGTGGAAGACAACAAATTCTGGGGTAGGGTCTCACGTTACATGAAAGTAGTCACACCCCTCGTGAAGGTCCTAAAAATGGTGGATGACGATGAGAAGAATGATATAGGATATCTGTACGAGACCATGGACCGTGCCAAGTTAGACTTGCAGAAATCTCTTCCCAGAGAGTATAAGAAGTGGTAGAAAATAATTGACAATAGATGACACAACACATTAGACCATGAATTGCATGCAACTAGTGAGTGATTAATTGTACTGATATAAAGTTCACTATTTTTTATATTAATTTACATCTTACATTTAGTTAATTATACGCAAATGCAAGTTATTTTCTCAACCCTTGATTTATGTACAATGCCAATGCAAACGTTGATGGTGAGGTATTTTAAGGCACCTTAAAAGTCATTAGTCGTTTATCAAGAACATCAAAAAAGAGGCTTCAGATCGAGCTACAGGTTGACCTTTATTGATTTTATCAATAAGAGGAAAAAAATTACTTAATTACTTATGTTAATCTATAACTTTACTTATAAATGGAAAGTTATAGAATGAGGATTGGGATATATTCTGACTCACAATTGTGACATCTATTCCTGTTAGTTTTTCTCGACATTTATTCTTCTTAGCTTCGGTCGTCATCTGTTCTTCTTGGCTCTGCTCGACATCTATCCCTCTCAGTTTCACTCAACATCTATTCTTCTTGACTCCACTCGACATATGTTATTCTTGGCTTTGCTCGGCATTTATTCGTCTCGGTTTCGCTTGGCATCTGTTCCTCTTGGTTTGCTCGATGTTTGTTCTTATTGGCTTCACTCGACATCTGTTCTTATTGGCTTTTTGTAGCGCCCCACCCTATACGTAGTCCAATATATCACTCTGGGAACCACCCAATAGAATAGTGACGGGTAGATTTTTACATAAATAAAGAGCCCAATTTACAATGGAAGAAGAAGTTCTACATCATCTAAGAGCAAATACCAATACCACAATAGGCAAGCAACGTTTAAACTCCGCATTATGATATAATAACCATTCAGAATTTATAAGTTCAAGCCCTAAGGACACTAACTTGAATAGAAAGAAAGCTAAATAGTAGTCACTCTCAGACTTTTGGCTCAGACTCACTCAGCTCTAAATCCTCACCTTCCCCAGTGGAATCGCTTGACCATTTTCTAGTTGGAACAAGTTCCTAACGCTTATCGAGTGAAACCGAGAAGAGCAAATGCCGAGCGAAATCGAGAGGAACATATGTCAAGTGAAACTGAGAGGAACAGATGCCGAGCAAAGTCAAAAAGAATAGATGCCTATTGACACCCATTTTTAACCTGTAAGTTACGTTTTATCTCTTATTCATCATTTTAGATGTCCCAAATTATCCATTATTTTGGAGCCTTCATTGGATAGATTTAAAGCCCATTTCATTGTTCCCTAGTCTTTGGACTTCAGAGATCATAATTTCTTAGAGCCGTGGGACTTATTTTATTAGCTTCCGGCCTTCCAAGTCAACTTACAGCCCATTTAGGTCGACTTCCATCAAGCATTCGGCCTCTTTCACTGCACAGTCCTAAATGCAGCCCTTTTTCATCCCCTTCCGTTCCTCTATTCATTTTGTGCCCTTCACAAAAGTTGTTCATTTTTTCGATCTCTACATTTTCCTCTTCTACGTCATCAGCCCTTTCTCCACTAATTTCAAGTTATTCACATTTTTCTGATAGGCTACGCTGTTCACCAGTGAACCTAACATTTTTCCTATGTTCTTGCTCCATTTCTCCCTCTTCTGATAGTCTTTTCATCTTGCTCCCTTCAAAAAAGTTATTTATTTTTCAGTTATCTACAATTTCT
>JANBPO010006234.1:0-16380 GCA_024336825.1 Amorphophallus titanum
CAACTTACGGTACTATGTTTCTTCTTTCTGAACTGCACAGACCCTTCCTCTATATCTTCTCTCTCTCGAACTCTGGCTCTTCTCTCTCTCAAACTTTGGCTCTTCTGCTCTCTGAATGCCCTTACTCTTCTTTTGTGTGTATTTGATTGAGCGACCAGGCTTCTATTTATAGGCTCACGAAAGGCACGTAGGAAACACGTTCCCACCCAGGGAAATTTGAAAAGAAGTGCTCTGCTAAAGTCCACGTGTCAGGAGATGAAGGAGTGCTATCCACGTGGCAGAATAATTCTAATCAAAGGACCACATTGGATCACGTGCCACTAACTATCCTTGGATCATGTGTCTTGAGAGAATAAACTAACGAGTCCATGTGGCCCACTTTAAGTCTCGATGCGTTCTGCACTTTAAGTATTTGAACAAATGCCTGAGACTTTAGAGATTTATGTTTCTGCCAAAGATAACATAAAAATCAAATATTAGTCATGTCATCATAGGTACTTAAAAGGAGTATCAAGTCCGGTAGAGCTTAAGATTAGATAGAAAATGCATGCTGCACTACATGGAGATGCATAGACCTTAGTTTAAACTGTGTAGGGTATGCACAGACATTAAGCATGAAATGCAGACCACTAGCATCTGACTTGATGCCTTCATATGCATTGCCTACAGAAATGATGCTTTGACCTTAGTTATGCTGAATAGAAATGTGCATAGACCTTAAGTATGCATAGACTTGTATGTACGTAGACCTAATGCATTATCAGACACAATATGCTCCGACCTTGTGTATGACTAAGGCAGATGTGCATCAACCTTATTAAGACTAAGGCAAGATGTGCATCAACCTTAGTGTGACTAATGGAAGATGTGCATCGACCTTAGTAATTCTAAGGCAAGATGTGCATCGACCTTAGTTGAGCTATAGTAAATGTGCACAGATCTACATATGCAATAACTACATACTAGCATCGACTTTAGTACGTGCTATAGTAAATGTGCACAATCCTACATATGCAATAGGTACATACTAGTATCGACCTTAGTATGTGCTACAGTGATGTGCACAGACCTGCATATGCGATATGTACATGCTAGCATCGACCTATTAACACACACACTATGTTCAGGCACTGACTTAAGCGCATACTGACTGAAGTAAAGGCATTAAAGTAACAGTGTTACCATAGTCAAAATAAAGTCAACGCATAGTCAAAGTGAAGTCAGCACACTGTTGCCATCATTAAAACTAAACAACCAGACCCTTTAAGAACCTTAGTAACTTCAATTAAATCAATGTTCTCTCAACAATAGGACTCCTAATAGGGGTGGACCGAGGGGCTTCGTTGACTCTAGGTGTACTCTCTCTCACGGATGCAACCTAGACAGAGGGTGATAATGGTACAACCTGTCCTGCGTTCGTGTGGGAATCCACGGCTCACGAAAACTTACGGAGGTCCTGGGTAGGATCACCTAGTCGACTCTAAGGAATATGGAGGCGAGAAGATCTCCTACCAAGGTAGGTATGCCACTAAAATATGATAAATGGATGATCCTATGTGCACCGGAGTGCACGCAAATTCTAACCTAAAAACTAACAATCAATGATCAAGCAATGATATAAATATGGACACAATATCATGGATGTGAATGGTAAGCCAGGGGAGATAAACAGCACCCAAATAGCAAGTATGAACTGACAACTAATGAATCAAAATAACAACTCTCGGGGTGCAAACTGTGACAAAGAAGCGGTCTAAGTGATGACCGCACAGTAGTGGGGACGATCCTAGGGAAGACCGTAATAAGCCAGGGAATAGTAAAAAACCAAAAAATAATGACAGAGATAGGAAATGAACTGAATGGTGAGAGAACAATGTAATGCATACCTGAGAGAACACGGTCTACTAGATGACCGCACACCTGAAGAGACGGTCCCTATAGGACCGCAAAACACCAGGAGACAGGAAAGAAAAATAGAACAGGATTTAACACCCGCAGATGTACCTAAGAATGAAGGATGCGGTCTCGCGATAGACCACCGGCTGACGAAGATGGCCAACAGGGGACTGCAAAATAACCAGAGACCAGAAAATAGCAAGAAATGAATCAGGAAATCCCGAGAGACTAGAAATGAACCAAACAAACACAGAGAGGCAGGTCAAACAGTGCTAAATAAATAAACACGAATGGCATAAGGCGTCCCACCGTGATCGCCAAAAAGTAGCGTGTGTTGATATTTTTCCTTTAATTGAAGTTGAGTGAAGTGAGATGCGGGATATTAAATAAAGCAGGAAATAGCCAATATCAAAACGCAGAAGTTTGTGATCACCACCAAGGCTAGTAATGCAAAGGATACACCACGTACCTTGGAAAAGAAGTGATCACGGACGCCGCCAACGGGAACTCAAGTGCTGGGACAGAAACAGTCCTAGGTGGGCTGCACATGATGGGGTCATCACTTACCCCTCCACATTTTTCGAAGCTCAGATGGAACGTCGGCATGCGCCATTGTGTTCTTCAAATTCGACATCCAAGGGTAGAAGTGGTCTATCGAGCGACCGCTGGAGACTAAGAAACGGTCCTAGCTAGACCGCTTGAGACTAGAAATGGTCCCAACTAGACCGTATACCAGAGTTCGATCATGAACAGTAGAGAAATGTGAAAAGCTTAGATCTTTGGCATCCAAATCAATAGGGATTGATGAAATCTATTGGCTAGAAGGCTCTAGAATGCATTAGGGTTGATTTGATGACCTAATTAGGACTCTAGGATCGTCCAAACCCATGAAACCCTAGTAACCCTATAAATAGACCTTAAGTTTAACCTACGCGACTCTTACTTTTGGCTCACGTAAAACTAAGGTAAGGAAGTATTATTTCAGGTAGGTTCTTTAAGAGTTTCTGTTCATAATAGTAAAGTCTAACTTTTCTCAAATTCTCGTTCTAGGAGATCAAGCATATAAGAAGTTAGAAGCCTGCAAAGTCACTGGTTCAGCACAAGTAACCCAGGAATCTATGCAACGGACCCTGGAGGATCGACAAGTTAGGAGCCCTAAATGTGGTAATTAGATATAGGTTCTTTAGACTTATTTGTTCACCTTAGTATCTTCTTCTTACCCACCAAATTTCGTGGTATTAGGTGAAGGGATAAGAAGTTAGAGGAACGAGAAGTTGTTGTTTTAGTTCAGGACGAGTAGAAACTAGGGTCAACTTCTAGCCCTAAATTTGCAGTTTAAAACCTAGCCCAGAGATAGGTTATCTCATGAACGGCTTAAACTTGATGTTAGGAATAAAATCTCTCTTTTTCCAGTCAATTTCATGTTCTTTACATGGAGTATTTTATGTTTTATTGAGACTGCGTTGTAAGTCCATGTTCATGCATACACCTAACCCTAATGAAATAAAATTTGAAATTTCCTATCTATTTCTCATAACCCATGCATGTTCATGGCCTAATTACTTTCTGACATGTTTTAGCGATGTTTTACATCATTCCATGCATCTAGTTGCCCTAGATTAGCACATATTTCAGTTTTAGTTCTGTTTACTATAGACAAGAATAAACGGTCTTCTTCATACCACCAGGGGTTCATAAACCGCCTGGCGATAGACCGCTAGGGAATATAAAACGGTCATCCCGAGATCGCATGAGATTTCTGAGTTCTGTATTATAGTTAACTTGAAACTTAATGTAGAATGGTCTGAATTATTATATGATAAGACTAGCTAAATAGGTCTTACACCTGTTTAAGCACTGTTTTCGTATACTTGGCTACATTGAAAATTCTACAAAAAATATCTAGTTGTTTATCTTCTCAGGGACCTTACTTCTAATATGGCTGCTAATCATGCAAACTGGGGAGCTATGCAACAAACGGTTGCGGGTCTCACCCAAGCCATGCAGACTATGGCACAAGCTAGTGAGGGAGCTGGCACTAGGGATCTTCATCCTAATTTTTAGAGTATGAACCCTTCACGATTTTTGGGTTCATCCAACCCGGATGAGGCAGAAAATTGGATAGATGAGATGGACCATATATTTAATGTTATGCAATGCACGGACTAGGAGAATGTCCTACTTGCCACATTTCAACTTAATAAAGATGCGCACACATGGTGGAAGGCCACCTCGGCCCATCTTCATAAAGCACAAATTACTTGGGAGGAGTTTCTTGAGCTCTCCCGTGAAAAGTATTTCTCAGAGCATGTCTGAGAGAGGAAGGCAGTTGAATTTGTCGCTCTGAGACAAAGGATGATGACCATGGCCGAGTATGAGCTACAATTTTCAAGACTACCCCCATATGCTTCGCATCTTGTCAGCATGGAACTATTGAAGGCCAATAGATTCTTGGATGGACAAGGCCGATGTTTGTCCAACAACTAGGCCCATAAAATATCCGAACCTATTTTGAGATGGTGCATAGGGCTCATCTATGCGAAAGGACCGTTGAAAAAGTAGAGAAATTCAAGGGGAAGGATGAAGGATCTAGCTACAAATATGAGAAAAGAGGAAGGAAAGAAGAAAAGTTTAGTATCACGGGGTCCTACAAATCCCGTGACAATAAGAAGAGGCCCCATAATGGGAATGGCAACAACAATAATAAGAACAAGAAGGTTAAGGAGGAGGAGAAATAAGTCATGATGGTTTGCACATTTTACAACAAGTTCGGTCATTCGGCCGAAGAATGCTGGAAACGTCTTGGTGCTTGTCTCCAATGTGGAAGCCGAGCACATTGCATGCCCGATTGCCCCCTTATAAAATGACAATCTTCTAAAAATGATGGTGGATGCCGACAACAGGCTCGTTTAAATGCCGTAATAGATGAGGAAACGTCCAAGGATGATGGTCGGATGGAAGGTACTATCCAAATTTATTCCCATCCTACTTTTGTATTATTTGGTAATGATGCTTCTTATTCTTTTATATCTACAGCTTTTGTAAAAATTTTACCACTTTTACCTATTCCTTTACCTTCAGATCTAGCTATTACCACACTTTTAGGTTCTAGAATTGAACTCAAAACCCACTACCCTAATAGTGATCTGACGCTATGTTGCTACCCAAGACCCTGAGTCCTACACTATGGCACTGAGGCTTGCTCACCTGGCCGAGCAAGAGAATGCAAGGTAATAATCAAAACCATAAAAATTTAAGAGACATATAGAGTTAGGTCCTAATGGATACCCATGTGTAGGTTCACCGAGGAGCAGAAGAAGATGGGCAAAAGGCCAATGTAGGCAGGAGAGAGGCAGGACAAAGGGAAGGTGGCACGCCAGGAGCCAGTACCGAGGGACAAATCGGGGGTTCCATTTTGTGTCCATTGTGGGTGCCACCATCCAAGACATTAATGCTGGAGGAAAAAGGCAGGTGCTATGAATGCGGTGAGGCCAAACATATTGCTCGGAACTGCCCCAAGAAGGCTCAGCAATAGCCAATACCTCAGCAGGAGAAGATTCAGTACAGAGGGTAAGTCTATGCACTGATGCAAGAAGAGGCAGACAACACCCCTACCGTGGCTGAAGGTACACTCCTTGTGGATAATATTTATGCAAAGGCCTTGTTCGACCTGGGGGGTACACACACATTCATATCCACTAGTTTTGCTAATCAACTGAAGAATAGACCTGAAGCCACATTCTTCGGGGAAATGATAGTTAGCACACCAATTGGGAAACAAGTCCACACCAAGCTTGTGATCCCTACTATTAAAGTCAACATCAATGGGAGGATATTTTTAAAGGAAGCATACATCCTAGATATGAATGACTTTGACCTCATTCTGGGAATGGACTGGTTAGACAAACACTATGCCCTCTTAGAATGCCGTCGAAAGAGAGTGATCTTTCAGAAGCTGGGAAAGGAGGCATTCTTCTTCCAATGCTCGAAAAGCAAGTCAGGGAGAATGATGGTGTTAGCCATCAGGGCTTCCAAGCTGATTAGCAAGGGGTGTGGCTACTTCTTGGCTAGTGTGGTAATTGAAGAAGGCATCGTCAAGATTTTGGAAGACTTGGACGTGGTCTGAGAATTTCCTGATGTATTTCCCGAAGATCTACCGGGACTGCCACCCATTCGAGAGGCGGGTTTCTCTATTGAGCTGGTGTCGGGCACCGCACCCATCTCCATTCCACCGTATAGGCCGAACTCAGGAAGCAATTGCAGGAGTTGCTGGACAAGGGCTTCATTTGGCCCAGTGTGTCTCCATGGGGAGCACCAGTCCTATTTGTACGGAAGAAAGATGGGGCTATGCGACTATGCATTGATTACCGCAAGCTTAATCAAGCCAACATTAAGAACAAATATGTAAAAAAGCTTCGATACTACATGTTGTCTCATGAAATAAAATTAATATCTAATGTGGATCCGCTCAAATACATACTATCCCAACCAGCACTAAATGGCTGATTGGGCAAATGGATAGTAATTCTTAAGGAATTTGATATTTCTTATGTGCCATAAAAAGCTGTCAAAGGGCAAGCTATCGCTGACTTCTTCGCGGTGCACCCAGTCCCAGATGATTCTCCCCTAGAGGCAAAAATTCTCGATGAAGAGACTCTAGAAGCATGTCAAGCTCTACGAGTCACATGGTAGCTCTACTTCGATAGAGCTTCAAGAATTGAAAATTCCCCAACTGGCCCAATCAAGGTCAGAGCAAGGGCGGGCATTGTCCTAAAATTACCAGAAGGGGAGGTTGTATACACTTCTTGTTCAATTAACAAGTCATGCATGAACAATGAAGTTGACTATGAAGCACTGATAATTGGCCTCCAGATTGCCCTCAACATGGACATTCGGATGCTGCAAGTATTTGGCGACTCCATGCTAGATGTCAATCAAATACAAGGGGAGTTTGATGTCTGAAAGCCAGAGCTTGCCCCTTATCAGCAGAGGGCACTGCACCTCATGGCAAAATTTTACTTCATCAAGCTCAATCATGTAGGCCGGGGACAAAATGCGTAGGCTGATGCTCTGGCAAATTTAGCCAGCTCCCTAGCAGTCCCACCTGATGAAACTTTAAATATCATCGTGATCAATCGACAACAAGTTCCCAATATACTAGATGTACAGCCAGACGAATATGAACTCACTGCGACCGAAGAGGCTCCTATACCTGACTGGAGAGATATCCTCCTACGATGGTTCATGCATCAGTAGTTGCCAAAAGAAAAAGAACAAAGAATGAAGCTGCTCAGGATCAAAGACTCCTATGAGTTCAGAAGCAAGACATTGTTCCAAATTATGGCAAACTCTCGCAAGAAGGTACTACTCCGCTGCCTCTCAATAGAAGAAGCCTGGCAGGTCATGCGCGAGGTACATGTTGGAACAGCCGGAGCACACCAAGCTGGGCCGAAGATGAAAATTGAAATTAAGAAGCTGGGTTATTATTGGCCCACCATGTTCGACGATTGTTACAAATTTACAAAATCATGCCAGAAATGTCAAGACCATGCTGCTATACCCAGAACGCCTCTAGTGCCACTTCATCCAACAGTACCCAGCCGTCCCTTTGCACAGTGGGTGTAGCAACTTGAAAATGTATATATACATTTATATGTAAAAAAGAAATTTTAATATATATGAAGCAAAGATAGTGGCGAAAAGGGATACAGAGGACGAGCTAAGTCCGGGGGAGGGGAGTCAACCAGAAAAGTAAGCCGAGTGCCAGAACAACATAGGGCAAGGCCCTAGAAAGACCGAAAGGAAAACAACAACAAAGATGCACAAACAGAAGATAGCAGTCACAGCCCCATCATGTAGTGTTCTTCATCGAAGTCCGGATCAGAGTCGGAAGACATAGAACAATGATAAGAGCCCCAAGTGTGAACACCTCGACGACGAACTGGAGAAGGAGGCCAATCAGAGTGATCAAAATCTGAACCGTCTTGATCGAGCTCAACCGATGCAGGGGAGGGAACCGGTGGAGGGGGCACCGGCTGTAATGTCTGGACCCGAAGAGAGCAATGAGGTGGGGGTGCAATCCCCTCAACACATGCTTTCGTTCAGCGGATGTCAGCAGCTCACACTTTCTTGCGCAGGGTTGCAGCGAAAGACAGGCGAGGAGGAGTCGGAGTAGCATCACTGGAGGATGAAGACGAGGCCGATACACCTGAGGGCGAAACGACCATGGATGGTAAGGCAGGCGGCCCAGGAGAGGAAGGAGCTGCACTAGGTGACCATGGTAGGGCCGCCGCGTTGAGGCAACCAGCAGGGGCAGGCTTGCAATGAGGAGGACCACCCACCCCTGGCGACATAGCAGAGTAGGCGGCCAAGCCCAAGACAATGGAGGAAAGCTTGGGGTGGCAAGCCTCCACAGCGGGGGGAGAGGCAAAGTAGGATGGCCCGCCCTGCACCGACGAAGTAGTGGGGCCCTTCGCCAGGGTAGTGAGAGCACACCCAGGAGAAGCTTGCGGGGGCAACAGACCACCAACGGCTAGAAGGGACGGCCCAACCCGAGGCCGGGAGGGAACGACAGCAGCAAGCTCAGGCGGGGCAGAGCCAGCCAGGGAGGGAGAAACTCCAGTGCGACCGGCATGAGCACCCATGGTAGGCAGAGCACAAGCCCCGCCAACGCAGGGCGGAGGCGACGACGGCTCTAACGGAAGAGTTGAAGGAGTGGCCGGAGGTAAAACCGAGGGGGGTTGACGCGACGCAGAGGTCGACTCCTTCATAGCAAGCCCGCAGGGTTCATCCACGGCAGACGAAGAAGAAACCAGGAAGTCGCCCAGGTCCATCGGAAGAAGAGGGGCTGATGGGAATCGAGTCCAAGCATCAGCATTTTATTTTTTACCTTTATGTCTTTTTATTTGTATTTGTGTCCTTGTTCCTAGTCGCCGAGGCGCGGGACGCCTCTCGTACTGAATGGGGGTTCCCCCCAGCCCGACGTCCCTCATCCTCGTGTCGTTCGGACACGACGCGCTGGGGGTTGGCCCGTTGGTCCCGGAGCTCCTGGTAGAGCTCTGCCAGGGTCCGGATATGCTAGCGCAGTTCATCGAGGTCACTCGGGATGACCTCCTGCCGGGGGTGGGCGAAAGAAGCTTCTTGCGACTCCCGCTGGGAGCTGGGTCCCTGGTGGGACCTATGCCCCCGGTTACTAGTGTTGCGGAGACTTCCACGGGGCGCCATAGCCTTTTGATCGAGTTTCCCACAGACGACGCCAAGAAGTGTAGAGGCAGAAAAATGGTTCCTAGGTCACGTACCACCTTCTCTATTTATTTGCAGGGGAAGTCGTCTCGCACCCGTGGAAGCCTGCAAATCACCAGGAAGATGGAGAGGCGTCAGAAGGAGTCCCGGGTGTTATCTCAGGGGACAACCCTCCGATGCTTAAGTCAGTAATGGAGTAACAGAGTTCAGAGAAGAGCAAGAGAGAAAGAGGGGGAGAGAGAGATCATCGTAGGCGGTGAAGAGCCGGTGGAGGCCTTTCGAATGAGTGCTCGCCGGTCCCAGAGATCACTCAGAGAGTGCTCGCTGGGTGGTAAGGTCGCTGGGAGGAACATTCTCAGAATGTAGACAGTCGCTCTCTTCTTCTCCTTGTATAGTAGGGCTAATAGCTCTATTCTCTAAGATAGCGTAGTAGCGAAATACACCTCCGTCCTCTTCTCTTCTGTCGATCTCCTTTTTATAAAAAAAATAGGGGGTTGTCTTGGAGCGAGGAGCCTCATCCCTTGGTAGGGAAGGGCACCCGTAGTAGAGTAACGTTTCCCCGCTATCATGGCGGAAATTTCTCATTGGAGGGCGATTACCCCAGCGTTGGTCGATCCCGGGACGAGTCTTACGGTTCTCACGGGGCGTGCTCACCCGTTATGGGGTCAAGACCACCATCGTGGGGACAACGGTCGGTCGCCGGAGAGTACTTCGGCGATAACTGCGCTTGGGTTGTTGGGCCGTAGCCATTCTGTATTATGGAATCCGATGTTCTTCTGGGCCGGGCCTCCATATATTGGGCCGAGTTCGCACGTTGTCCCTTGGGAGGGCTTATCGCGCTCGATTTCCAGTGGGCCTACTGTTATCGGACTGTTTCTGGGCCAAACCAGATTTATTCTCCTCAATTATTATAAAATATTAACATGCTCCTCTTTAAAGAATGGCCCTTAGGGGGCCGCTAAGCAGTTTTGAATGTCAGTTGGGCTTAGTGGTCCCAGGACCACTAGGCCAGGGTTTCGATCTTGCGATAGATTGCTACCCCTTGATTAACGGTCCGCTGCCGACCATTTCTCCCGTCTAGTCAGAGCCCCTCGGGGTGCATGTTTTTGACCATTGGGAGTCGTGTCCTGGGATGCAGCCAGGGAATGACCGTTTTCTGCGTCTTGCGGTCAGCAGGTGACCGCATGGTGGGGTAAGCTGTCCGGTGATAGACCACTGGGCAACCCCGTGGCTTGCCGGTTGGGGTCATGGTGTGGCAGTTTGGCTAAGCTTGGCGGTCTCAGGGAGACCGCTAGGCCCGTTTTGTCGTCTGGGGAGGACCGCCAGGCTGAGGGGCAGTCCCAGGTGGACCGCCACTCCATTTCCCTTCGATCGGTGATTTTCGCGAGTTAAGTCTTACCTCTAGTGACCTATCCACTAATCGTAACTTTCCTGCGCACGCGGGTGCGGACCCACTTGGGAGTGGTGGAGGTGGAGAGCGTGACTCGGAGAAACAGTTGTTAGCCTAGTTACCGTAGGGCCCCCACGCGTAGCCTGAGTCTGGACTTCAGGGGAAGAACTAGCTGGAGGGCTTGACCTAGGGTGCATGGTCTGTGTGTACACACGTGGTTGGGGGCGTCAGACCCGCGATGACGAGTGTGACCCCAACTAGTCCTTGTTTGTGGTACTTGTTGTGTGTTTCAGTTTTCACCCGGGACGTGTAGGGAGACACTTGGGCACAGTGTAAGACGTCAGGGGACGCATCCGGTCTTGCTTCTAGTGGGTAGTGCTCCTGTCTTTTGGTAGGTACAGCTTGTTTCCTTGTCAAGACAGCAGTCGGTTTGTCCGGTACGATTAGTTGCTGTGTGTTTTCCCATTTATTTATTGTTGCTTGCTGCTTTTGCCGTACTTTTGACTTAGTAGCGTTACTTTCTGCATATATATGTACTTGCGACCTTGTTTCTCTCGTTGCGAGGTGGGGGTCCGTGGGATCCCTACTGAGCCTATGAAATGAGACTTACCCCTATATTTTCAGGTGATGAGGGTTTGTCGAGAGGTGCATCCGAGATTCCCCGTGGTTCGTTCAGTCAGAGTTAGTCGCCAATTGCTAGAGCTGGGATATGCCTCGTATACTTGTACTTTTCTTTCTGTTGACTGTACTTATTTTGGACATGAGACACACGGGACCTTGTAGCTTTTAGTGAGTAGTTATTTATTTTCTGCCCTCTATAGGCTTTATGTTCCTTTGGTAGTCAATGTCAACTCTGGTTCATGTTAAAAACAATTTAGGAATTTACATTAATTGAGAAAAAGGAAGTCAGATTTGGCTTTTTTAGTCTTTTGTCCTTGTAAACCATTGATTTTAGAAATATGCCCCTGCAACTTATGTATTTTTCTTTGACTCTGAGAAACTTATCCTCCCTTAGAACTAGATCTCTCCTGTTTGGGAAACTGAATCTTCATAGAATATTCTTTTAACAGTGTTAAAACAAACAAAAAAAGAAAATGACATTATTACCCTTCTAAAAAAGTTGAGAGAGGGAGAGAGAGAGTCTAAAAAAGCTGTGTGTGTGTGTGTGTGTGTGTGAGAGAGAGAGATGACTGCTTCCGGCTATGATGGAGAGGAACTAGGAAGATAGCTCTCACAGCTCCTCTTTGGGCCCCGGTGGTGAGTAGGCCATGTTGTGAACCCTGGCCCTTAGCCTCCTTTGGACACAAAGAGGAGGGAGGGGGAGAGAGAGAGAGAGAGAGCTCCTGTGGCATGAGATGACTGCTTCCGGCTATGATGGAGAGGAACTAGGAAGCTAGCTCTCGCAGCTCCTCTTTGGGCCCCAGTGGCAAGTAGGCCATGTTGTGAACCCTGGCCCTTAGCCTCCTTTGGACCCATGCTGTGTACATCACCTGAAAACTCAAACAAGGTAATGGTTATTTCTTTCGCCACAGGATGAGGATTGTCTGGTGAGGCCATTGATGGGTACCTGGACCTGTCTTGTTGAAGTTACTGAGCCTGATGGGTGGACTTGGTGAAGCCTAGTCTGTGGCACTCCTCAATGATGGCCCACGTCCACTTCGCATCAAAGGGGGGAGGGGGGGTTGGAGGTCCAATTGGGGCTGCTACTGGAAGAAAAGGTGCTACTACCAGCAATGTACCAGGCGGTGGGGGGGCACTGGGTGCCACGTTGGTTATTAATTTTTTTTGGTCTATCCTGCAGTTTCCTGCTGCCTGCTCGTTGCCTCCAGCCACTGCCACCTTTCTTCATTGCCAGCTCCTCCACTTTCCAGGTCTCTCTCTCTCTCTTAACTGACTAAGTTGCCAATAGGGGTATAATAGTTATTCCTCTCTAACTTAACTATATTTAGTTTTAAACTATAGTTAAATTCTTACAAAGTAACAGAAGTAGACATAGGATTAAAAACTTTAAAACTCTAAGTTTATTGGAGTCAAAAAGGTTACAAGGGTTTATTCTAAAAGCAATAGTTTACCAACGACTGCAAGCATAGAATAAATATATGTAAAATATGTCCCCTATATCAGGGATAGGATAAAGATAGCATCTAAGATTCGCAGACATGGTGCGGTTCACGAAGCACAACTACGGGAGATGCGCATACACAAAGGGGATGTTGCATAGAACATATGCATAGCATCAAGTACAATCTACACCTTGGACTCCATAGTGTGAAAGTATAATTATATGGGCAGTGAACCCTAGACATTGGGAAGTGCATACATTCTGAGTAACACTGGAGGATCACTTTGTCGCCTACATATACATTCGGGGATCTCGGCTTTTGGTAGCTTCGCACAACCCCCTTTTATTCTTAATTCCGAATTTCACCATTCAACATGAGTTTCCTCATGTGTCTTAATGGGAATTCCTGACTACTAGGGTTCGTCCTTTATTATGATATTATGATGGATTTCACCATTTGACGCGAGTCTCCTCATATGTCTCAATGGGGATTCCCAACTACTAGGGTTCGTCCTTTATTATGATATTATGATGGATTTCACCATTTGACGTGAGTCTCCTCATATGTCTCAATGAAGATTTCTGGCTATTAGGAACCATCCTATATTAGGGTTTTATGATAGATTTCATCGTTCGACGCGAGTTTCCTCATGTATCTCAATGGGGATTCCCGGCTACTAGGATTCGTCCTAATTTTTTAATTGTGGAGTTTGTTGCACCGTTTCCGTGCGAGTTTCCTCATGTGTCTCAATGGGGATTCTCGGCTACTTGGATTCACATTCCACTTATCATTATCATCATTTTTCCTTTTCTTCACTTTTTTTATGAAGAGAGCAGGCAACTTTTTTCTCACTGTCACCCTTTACGCAAGTGTAGAGATTTAAGCATTCATGAAGTGTTAAGGAGAATTTATGATGTCCCTATGGCTAATGACCATTGCTCATATTGTGTGCGAAGTGTAGGGGTTTTGTCCAGGGTGTATTCTATGAGTTATGCCAATGATATGGCTACAACTCTTCCCCTAATCGTATGCACTTGCCGAGAATTGACTTTTCATCCCTTAGAGTGTGTCGTGACGCACACATATCCTGAATCAGGGCAGCGTTATTTAGCAAAGGTGTAATGCCCTGGATATTTATTGGATCATTATTAGATCTTTTGGATCCTTTTTGGAGAGTTTCGGATTACTTTTGTAGCTCCCGAGTTGAGTTTTACGATCCGTGTGGGTTTTGTTCCTGTACAAGTTACGGAATCCTACGGTGAGTTTATTAAGATTCAAACATCAGAGAAAATACGTCAGAAGGAGTCATGAACGTTATCTCAGGTAATAACTTTTCGATGTTTAAACCAGCACTTGGCGAGATGAAAAATAAGGAAGAATAGGTGAGAGAGAGAGAGAGAGACGAAAGTCGTTTATACAAGTCTAGAAGGGCAGACAATCTTAGAGAAGAGTGCTCGTCGTATCCAGTGGACACTCGGAGAGTACTCGCTGGGCGGTAAGGGTGCTCGGAAGACAACTTGTGCTCCCCTTCGTGGAACTCACTCCCGAGAGGTGAACAGTCGAGGCCTCTTTTGCTATGGCAGTAAGTTGATTCTCTTGTCTCTCTCCGTCTGAATCTTTGTGTCCCATCTGTGTCTGTCGAATGCCCATTTATAGGGTTGTCTTGGTGGCGAGAGTCTGTCTCTTAACAAGAAAGGGCGCAAGTCATGGAGTAACGCCTCCCCGTGATCGTGGGGAGTTTCTCGGTGAGGATCCGTTTCTCTGAAGTCGGAAGGTTCTTTGGCGAGTTTTACGGCGTGTGTGACGTGTGCTCGCCCTTACTGGGGTTTAGGCCGACATCGTGGGAGGTAACGTTCAGTCGCCGAAGGGTCATTCGGCGGCCGTTGCGTCTGGGCTGATGTCCTTCGTGCGCTGGCGAATCTAAAGACTGTCCGTCCTAGGCAGTCCGTTGTGAATTGTGACTGTCGGGGGCCCGTTGCGTGCGTCGTAGAGGTCTGGCCGAAGTGGGCCTCGTGAAATGGGTCTGATATGGGTCGAGCCAATTTTACCCTCCTCAATTTTAATTTTAAAAAATATTTCTCTTTAAAATTTAAGATTCCCACCCTCTCACCACCGGCGGTTAACCCATCCCCCCTCTCTTCCACTCCACGTCGACAGCTCCCCCTCCATACTCTCTCTAACCAGGCCGTCGGCCACCCTTCTCCATGATGCGGGATGAGACGGGCGGACTTGACTCCAATTGGAAATGCACACCTAGGACTCTAGCAAGCTCACGTACGTCCCTAACCAGGGAAGCGTTCGAACCTGCACGGTTGAGAAACCGACAGCGAGTCAAGGGTGGTCTACTCACTCTCTCGTGCCCGGGTCGGGTCACGGGACGGATCTCACTTTCTCTCTCGCAGCGGTGAGTGATTTGTTGAAGAGATAGGATCCTAACATGCTCTCTAGTAGCAGCAGTAAGAACTTATACTAAGAAAGCAAGCAACTACGACTACAAGGGGGGCAGCGGGTGTACCTCCACGCTCGGGGGGATTCCATTTCCATGATCATTATGCCTGATCTCATCCTACTCTTGGATTTTCTCTTCTACGACCCCTCAGTCAAAATTTGTTGGACATATGGCTTTGCTTTGCCACTTGCCAGTAGAATTCCACTTTATTTCAGTCTGAGATCGATGCATGAAGGATCTTAAGCATAAACTGTTCATTAAGCCAACTTGCTTTTGTTTATTTTATTTATTATGATGAAGTATATTTGATGGTTGTTGTCCTGTCGCTGGTTTGGCAATTCTTCAAGCTTTGAGCTTGTTACCGTGCTAAATCGTTAACTCTTTATATTCCTTTTCATTCATAACCTGAAAGCTCATCTTTTTCTTGCAGTGGCAAGGGGTTTCACAAAATGAGAGCTTCCCTTCTAGGTTGCTAGGATGGGAGCTGATTTTTGTGCTGTGTCTTCTTATGCATTGCATGTGTACAGTCTGCTAGTCTGCACGATGGGATACTCCAATTACATTATGTCCATCACAGTGTCGGAGCTGGAAAGGATCACATCAATCTTGTGTCTTCCTGCGAGGGAGAAGTTCTTGGCATGCCCTTGACTGAGAGTTGCGTCCGTGCAGCCAGAAAATTTACCGAAATAAAAGGGCCATACTGATCAAAGTACCGTTCACATTCATGAGGAACAAGTGTCTCGTTACTGTATCGGATCTACCCATGTGATCTGCCTTATTTTATTCTCAGCATGCATGTTTGCTTGGGACATTGCTTTTTTTTTTTGCTTTGGTTTTGAAGAGCTCTAGGTTGAGTCTAGCTTTCCATTTTTCCAATTGTTTGGTTACTTGGAACACTGGATGGTTTCAAATAGGAAGAAAGGCTCCGTTTGGATCGATATAAAATGCTGGATTTCAATGTACCGTTCTCTTTCTGGGGCCAGAGTGGGTGGCAACATCTGACGTCACCTAAATCAGGTGGTGATGCTAAAAAGATGCTTTGAGTTGGTCAAACCGTTGACCTAGTCAACAGACTTCAGAATGGGCCCGGTGAAATTTAATAGTGCAACCTGCCCAACGTGACCGCAATCAATTTTTTTCTTTCATAAAAAATAACTAAGCGAAGTATTTATCAAACTGTTGCTAAGGCAAGTTAAATGAGTCAATTTCAATGGGGTCCACCTGAGCACCATAGGTCAACCCGACAAGGATTTGTATTATTTTTTTTTTTGTTCTTCAACATGGCGCGGTCGACCAAGTGGGGGAGGAATGGGAGGATTAAATTGAACCATCTAATATTT
>JANBPO010006236.1:0-18650 GCA_024336825.1 Amorphophallus titanum
GACTATCTGTCCCATGACTTCGTGGAGGTCGGGGGTTGTCAGGCCGGTTTTATATAGCACCTCCCGTAAGTACATGTCCTTTTTGTGGACCTTGACCTGAATAATTGCGGTTGGATCGTTAGAAAAACCATAGTCCAACCCATAAACTGGGGTATATGACGGCTCGTCTGCGTATTCTGACCACTCAGGAAACACCAATGCCTCTGTGGATGGCTTAGGGTCTTGCTGGTAGAGAGAATTAAAGGTGAATGGGCTAGTTTCCTTGATGGATAATATGCGCTCTAATGAGTGTCTGGAGGGCCACAGCGCCTCGCCTATAGTGCGTGGATCATCTGGCGTATCCCGTTCCTTTATGGCCTGTAGCTTAACAACCTCCCAATCGTTTTCTACCCTGAGAATGCGCCCTGCCAGGTCGTCCTCGTCCCACCGGGTCATAATTAGCAGCTCTTGCGACGAATTATGTAAGCGAGTGCGGAATACGTCAGTGAACCAACTATAAACCTTGTCCCTGATCCTTGTAGACATAGCCTCTTCTCTGTCCTTAAACGGGTCATCAATGATTCCGACGTCGATCGGCGTACCTGTAAGAGAGCCACCGACCCCAACGGTTTTAACAAAGCCCCTGAAGCCAACCGTTTCGAATATGTCGGCATTGCGGAGGAAACTCCCCTGAGCGTTAGTGGTAACGTTTGACTCATTGAGGATTGTTTTAGGAAATACCTCATGATATGGGATGTCGTCTATGATCCTTTGTATGTCTCTATTGAACGCCTGGGCCAGTGTTGCGGAGTACGAGCATACAACAATCTTTGTTTGCGGTGCTACTCCCAGGAAATAGGCCGGGAAATGCCTTGTTGTAAGCTGTGACTTACCATGTTGTGGTGGCATGAATACCATCATCTTGCGGATCTTGCCTTTTGCAAAGTCATCCATCTTAGCACATAGAAGATCATGATGCCAATTGAACTCATAGTCCCTTTTTGTGTAGGCGATGAAATCCTTAAAGTGCATCCGGGCCAGTTGCTGCCTGGCTTCCTTGGGATTTATCCAGGGCTGCGATTTCTCGTAATGCTGATTCTGATAGCTGTGAGTAGTCAATTGAATGAGCTATTTGTCCTGAGTGTTCAGTCTTACTTTCGCTCTTATCCGATAGGCCAAGATCTCTAGCAATGATATTGGCGTTAAGGAATCCGGCGGCGGCACCTGAGAACTTCTGATTGTAAATTATTTTCTCAATCTGTTCAATGACTGGCGAAAAATTACTTTTACTTTGAGAATAACTCATTCCATGTGAAATAGTGGAATAAGTTATTCCTAGAATAAGGGCTTTAACCTTAAATGACCCCAGATAACCTAATCTTGCTATCAAACTCGGTTAAGGACGAGTAAGCAGAATAACTTATCCTATTCGCCCCTTATTTTGTTATCAAAGTTGCCCTAATTTATTGTCTCCTGGATCAACCACAATCTTGTGGCCATGTCCTTCATATATAGTTAGTCACCATCCTTTTAACTAACAGGCTATTCTAATATTCTTGACAATGCTCTACCAAAGATTGCAAAATAAAATCACCCTAAAAAATTAAGTTTCAAGCCATCTATTTCCCAACAAGTGGGCACTAGAGAGACATGCATATGCGCATGCACATGAACGCACACATGCACGCACAGATAGGCATGCGCACACACAGAGGAAGGAATGGTGTGAAAAGGGAGAGGTACGTAGAGGGGAAATGCAGTACTGTTTCGGTGGGTAGATAGAGTGAAGAAACAACCTTCTTCTTATTGTCAAGGAGATAGAGGTGGTTGGTTCTCAGCAGCAACTGATCTCACCGCTACCGTCCCTCTCATTGTGGAGGATGCAACTGCAGTGAAGTGAATGTAGAGGTGGGAATGGTTGAAGTGATGGAGAGCTGATTAGATGATAGCAGTAAGGGCGACGCAGTACTGAGATAATAGCGAGAAGCACGACCCTTCTGCCATATGGAACTGTGATAATATATAGTACGTAAGCTACGCACGTACCTGCTGTTCCTGTTAGGTGCTTGCGGCGTCGTAGAAGACTGGGTAACAGGAAACTTCCCTGTTACAAAGGTATCACAAGAAGATATTTCTGTCATGTGTGCAACATTTAGGAGCTTAAACATAAGGGCATTGGTGGAAATGTAATGTTTAATTACACGGTTGTATATATGAGACAGAGTAAAGACCGTAGGTGTACCTGAACAGATAACGCAAATATGTACGAAATCTAGCACAGCGGATGAGTTTTGTCATTAAAATATCTTTGTGATAATATTGTAGACAATAAATTGCAGCTAGCAGAAAATACTTAGGTGCTAAGGTTTCCATTTGCACCACCTTCTAGCATCACTTTTTTTTATAGTTTCCATTTGCAACTTAAGAAATGGATATGGGTTGTGTAATTTTTGTAGTTTTGTACCTTGTTTCAGTTGTGTATTTGTTTGAGTGGATAGTATTTGTTGTGATACCCTATTATATGTGTCTTATTGTATGATATTAAGATGCTCTCTCTTCAAAAGAGATGGATGCCCTTCGTGGATAGGTGATGAACGACCCAGGGAGTGGCTCATCCCGGTCTAGGATTTCCCATTTGGCTAGATGCAACCCACCACCCTTAGAGTAGTAGAGCTCAAGCTGGCACCAACCTCATTCCAATAGGTGAATCGGCACACCCTTGCACCAGTTCACCCCATTTTCTAAGTTCATCTCCCTCCTTCTTGCGTCGATACACCACCCCCTCATCCTCTCTGCACTGGTTTACCTCACCATCGTGTCGGCTCACCCTTCTTCACTCACCCATCTTCTTCATGTGCCGGTTCACTCTCTCTGAGCCCCGATCTGTCTCGATCTCTCTCTCTTCGAGCCTCTCTCCTACTTGATCACTCTCTTTGCTCTCTCTCTGAGCCTCTCTCTCCCGCTCGATCACTCTCTTCACTCTCTCTCCGAGCCTCTCTCTCCCACTCGATCCCTCTCTCGATTTCTCTCCCTCTGAGCCCCGCTGTCCCTCGATATCTCTCTCGACTTCTCTCTCTGAGCCTCTCTCCTGCTCGACCCCTCACTCGATTTCTCTCTCACTCTGAACCCAGCTTTCATTCTCTCTCTCTCTCTCTCTCTCGACTTCTCTTTCCCTCCAAGCCTCCGCTCGATCTCTCTCGATTTTGTTCTCTCCCCGAGTCTCTCTCTCGATCCACCTCTCACTCTATCACTCCCGCCTATGTCTTTAACCCACGCGCCGATTCGCTCTTCTTCTGCCTTCATCATGTGTCGATACATCCTATCCCTTCCTTTCTATGGCGCCAATTCACCCCCGTCTCCACCCTCTTCTTCCACCTCACAGTGCCGATTTGCATGGCCGCATAATTCCCCTTTGCGCCAGTTTACTACAGTTATGCACCGAATCAACCTGTTGTGTGCTGACTCACCCAGTTGCTTATCCCTGTCTCCTCTTTTATGTGAAATGATCCAACCCTACTTCCTAAGTAAACTTTGCAAGTCTGGGTTGACCTGTGGCAATCACCAACCAACTGGTAGCCATTTTATCAGCTGAGTACTGACTAGGGATCTCACTCAATTGTCACCTCTTCCCATTGAGATTCTATTATCCCACTGTGGCTGGCCCATGGTCATCTTGTGATAAAGATAAATGACAAAAAATGTGCATAGCAATAACCAACCCACTTGGTCATACTTTTGTCATAAATGAACAAACACATGAGTCTGCGCATATATCTATACCTATATATGCATACATATGCAACGGCACCTGTACTAGCATTGCCTGTAGAAGGTGGCGGATTTGAAGTTTATATCGATGCATCTGGCAGATTTGAAGTTTATAGCCGGATTTCTCTGTTGCAAATGGTGGTAGATTGTTATTCAGTGGACGAGTTCGTATACCAGATCATGCTGATACTAAGAAATTGATCCTAGAAGAAGCTCATAAAACTAAGTACCCCATTCACCCTAGTGCTACCAAGATGTATCAAGACCTCAAAAGAAATTATTGGTGGCCTAATATGAAGAGGGAAGTAGCAGACTATGTGTCACGTTGCCTTATTTGTCAACAAATTAAGGCAGAGCATTAAAGGCCCACTGAAAAATTACATCCCTTGAAAATTTTGAAATGGAAATGAGATAGTATAAGGATGGATTTTATCATGGGACTGCCTAAGTCAAGAGGTGGACATGATGGAATATGGGTGATCAGAGACCGTTTAACCAAATCCACTAATTTCCTACTTATTAAAAGTCGATGGTCTATGGATATCTTGACTGTCTTGCACATGAAGAAGATTGTAAAATTACATGGTGTCCCTGTCACTATTATTTCTGATCGAGACCCCCCGATTTACTTCACAATTTTGGAAGGGTCTGCAACATTCCTTAGGGACCCGGTTGAATTTTAGCACAGTATTTCATCCACAAACTGATGGACAAACAGAAAGGACCAATCAGGTGGTAGAAGATATGCTTAGAGGAAGTGTTATGGACTTCGGTGGAAGTTAACACGACTATTTACCTCTAGTGAAATTTACCTATAACAACAGCTATCAAGCTAGCATTTAAATGGCATCATTTGAGGCACTATATGGGAGAAGCTGTCGCTCGCCTATCTGCTAGAGTGAAGTTGGGGAAAAATAACTTCTAGGTCCCAAATTTGTCAGGAATACTACTAAAAAAGCTAAGCTAATTCGAGAGAGACTCAAGATGGCTCAAGACAGACAGAAATCATATGCTAATAATCGAAGGCGTGACCTGGCATTCTAAATAGGTGACCATATATTTCTCAAGGTCTCTCCGGGTCAAGGTATTCGAAGGTTCGGCATCAAAGGTAAGCTTACTCCAAGATTCATTGGCCCTTTTGAAATTCTTGAAAGGGTTGGTGAGGTGACATATCGATTAGCTTTGCCTCCTCAATTGGCTGGAGTTCATGACATATTTCATGTCTCAATGCTCATAAGGTACATTCCAGATCCATTTCATGTTATAAGCTATGATAATTTGGAGATTCAAAAGTCTCTAAGGAAGGTATTTCTGTTGACCCTTCAAAGGTAGAAGCTGTCAATAACTGGGAAAGGCCTACAAATGTGACCAAAATCTGAAGTTTCTAGGTTTGGTCGGTTACTATAGGAGATTCATCAAAGATTTCTCTAAAATTTCTGTGCCACTGACTAGACTAACAAGGAAGAAAAATTCTTATGTATGGGCTGAGGAATGTGAGAAGAGTTTTCAAACACTAAAGGAGTGCTTGACAACTGCACATGTTCTTACTCTGCCTATTATGGGAGGAGGATTCGAGGTATATACTGATGCTTCAGGAATTGGCCTAAGTTGTGTATTAGCAGAATAAGTAAGGTGATAGCCTATGCATCTAGACAACTGAACACTCATGAAGTTAATTATCCTGTGCATGATCTAGAATTGGCGGCAGTAGTCTTTGCTCTCAAGATATGGAGACATTATTTATATGGTGAACACTTCATTATCTATTCTGATCATAAGAGTTTAAAATATCTATTTTCTCAGAAGGAGCTCAACATGAGACAAAGAAGATGATTAGAATATTTGAAAGATTTTGACTTTTCTATTCAATACCATCCTGAAAAAGATAATGCTGTGGCTGATGCTCTTAGTAGGAAGTCGAGGGCTCTATTATCAAGTTTGATGATTAGTGAGTGGCGACTACTAGAGTAATTTACAAGATTAAATTTAAATGTGGAACTAAAGGAGGAATGCGTCTTGATTGCCAATATAAGGGTACAACCTGATATGTTCTCTTAAATAAAAGAGCAACAAGGTAATATTCCTTTATTGGTTGAAATTATGAGAAATTTGAGCCAAAGGCCCGATTTCCAACTAGCTAATGATGAAAAATTATTATTTCGAGGAAGAACTTGTGTGCTAAAGAGTGACAAAATAAAAAAGAAGGTAATGAAAGAAGCACACCAATCCAAGTATACCATTCATGTAGGAGCCACTAAAATATACTAAGATTTGAAAAGAAATTTTTGGTGGCCGAATATGAGAAGAGAAGTAGCTGAGTTTGTGAGCCATTGTATAACATGTCAATAGGTAAAGGTAGAACATCTCAGACATACTAGTAAATTGAAATCTTTGGAGATACCGAAGTGGAAGTGGAAAAGCATTGGTATAGATTTCATTATGGGATTGTCTAAAACTAGAGGAGGACTTGATACAATCTAGTTAATAGTTGACCGATTAAACAAGTCTGCTCATTTTTTACCCATTAAAAGTAACTGGACGGTGGATATATCGCACAATCGGAGGGCCACAGGGCGGTGGGTACTTGGAAGGTGGACTGGGCGGCCAGCGGAGCAGCCGCATCCCAGTCCGTTCCCTCCGTACGTTTCCTATGTACAGGCGGACGTCCTTGTATGAGTACGCATGCGCGGATGACAAAGCACAGGCCAAGATCGCCGTCTTTCGCGGACGTCAAGGTCTCGAGTAACCCTGAAATTCCAACGCATCTGCGGGCACCGCCCGGCTCATCCTTCGCCCATGCCACCCGTGGGTGGGGGGTATTTGTGGACGTGTAAAATTACACGTTCGCGTGTCCCGACCAATCCAGCATCAATACACAACTTCAACAGAAGAGTTTGCGGAGGACACGTCCCGTCTGGACCCTCCAAACAAATAGTACACTGCTATGAAGCCATGAGGTCCCCTCCAACGACCACCAGAGAAGAGAGTAAGAGAGAGAGAGAGGGAGGGGGTCTTGATGTAGCAGGAGGCGTTGGGTGAGTGGAGAGTAGTCACCCCTGCTCAACCCCCTCGTTCCTCCTTGTGCCCGTTTCTTTCTCTTCTTCTTTTTCCCTCTTATGCTTGATGTATTTGGTCTCCGTTTGCCATGAATAAAACATCTTTTTTTGCCGATCTTCATTTACGTTGTGTATCGTTGGAGCTATTTCCCCCTTTGTCTGTTCTCCCCCCCTCTCTAGTGGTTTGGTCTCCTTCGAAGGACCTCTGGCCATCGCCCTTGTCCACTTGCCATGAGGGGGAGTCCCTTCTTCTTCTTTGGGAGCCCAAGCCTCCAAACACCACCGTTGGTTTTCGTTCCCCCAATTTCCTCAAACTCCCAGTCCCTAGCCTTCCCTACCCTCAACTAAAGCCCCTCTCGCCAGTTGAACCAAGTCCCATACTCCGTGGCCCTCTCCCTTTCACCGGCCTTAGGACCACCCTTAGTGCCTTCGCCGGCACACTAACCATCCCTTGACCGGTACGCTCCCAGCCTAGCACAGCCCCCTTGACTAGCGCATTGACCTCTACACCTCTTCTCCGGCACAATCTTTGGCCAGTATGCCCCTTGACCAGCCTTAGAGAGGTCCTCCCTCTGTCTGTTTCCTCAGATTTTTTGATGTTTTATTAAAGGTGTTGCTGTCTTCAGACGCCCACCTCTACTTGCCAGGTTTCGCCACTCCATGTGGGCGCATTCCCCGTATCTCCCTTATTATGCCCGGGTCAAGGGGAGATGCTGCCAAATTTTTATCAGAAATAATAATATGCTAAAAGACCAAAGGCGAGAAGGACGATTGGACCCCGCCGGGTGAATGCATCAGGTCAAGAAGTGGGGTCGTCACCGGTGCGGAGTTCACGGTCATCGCCTATCCGAACGCCAATCACGGCTTCGATCAGCCCCGTCCGGAACGAAAGGTCTTCGGGCACACCATGGCCTATGATCGCGACGCCACGGCGGATAGCCGGAAGCAATATTTGGCGTTCTTCACCAGCAATCTGACGACCGACCTGAAGGCTACGCGTTCCGCATCGGGGAAATGAAAGCCGCAACCGATTTGCCCGACGGGCAAATCACGCGAAATGCTGTCAATCCACACGTGCAAAAATATTTCTGTTTTTCGGAATCTGAAACCTGTGGTATTCCTGAAACTTTTAGAAATTAAGTTATCTTCTTAGTAATTGAGGAGTCTCAGAAAATGTGATTGAAGGACAGTTTGGTAAAGCTAGGACCATCTCTTCCTTTCAACAGCTCAAGAAGCTATTTAAGGAGAACTTCATTGGCTGTCGGAAGGTGGCTAAGTCGGGGGCGACCCTGCTCACCCTCAGGCAGGAACGAGAAGAGATGTTGTGGGACTTCATCTCCCACTTCCATGGGGAGGCACTCTGGATCCCACACCTCGATGTTAGCATCACCACCACCGCACTCACTCAGGGGACACATGACCACATCCTCCGATGAGCGCTTGGAGTCGAGGCTCCAACGACTCTCACTGATCTCCATGCCTTGGCGCAGAAGCACGTTCTGTGTGAGGAAAACATCGCGGCCCTAGACCGCAGGATCAAAACCGAACGGTCCGACCGAAAAAGATCTGCTGACTCACCACGCGAGGGACGGAATAAGCGGGAGCGACGGGACCGAGGCCGCTGCAACCGCCTAGAGAGGGAAAAGGGGAATTACCACAACTACACACCCCTAACGGCTCCTCCTGACCAAATCCTGATGGAGATTCACAAGGAGCCATTCCTTAAGCGCCCCCCCTGGATGATCTCAGATCTGAGCTCGAGGAGCAACAAGCCACTGTGACCACGGCCACGACACTGTGGAATGCATCAACTTGAGGGACGCCCTTGAGGACCTCATCCGGCGAGGACTCCTTGTAACATCCCAGAGTTCTGGGTACCGATAACCCGATACAAGTACTGAATTACCGCCACCAAGAACTGAGGACGCCACCCAAGAGGCTGATGAGGCCCCTGAAGGGTTGGAGGAGTTGTTGAGGAAATGAGTGACAAATTGAAATACACACTGCGCAGATTAAAAAATAATGCAGTACTAGTGAGGAGGGGTTCTTGGAATGATTGACATGTTGACAAGCATTTGACAAGGCCTTCAAACTGTTATAGGGGATTTGTACCATTCCTCTATGTGAATAGCAGTAAAATTTTGCTACTATAAAGGGTGTGGAAGGGAGGGCTGGAAGGGTGAAAATGGGCCTCTATAAGTGGAAGATTTGGTAATTTCAGACTTTTCCGGAATTAATATGGATTCAATAACAAAATGTCTAACCATTGGCTTTCCTATGCCAGCCACCGAAACCAACGACTTGGTACTTTATCTTCTTACCATTTCTTCCCTTATTGCTTTCTGCTTGATTGTTTGTCATCATCATAAGAAGTTTTGTAATAAGCACACTTGTCACACTACTGCAATAGAAAAAACAGAAAATTTTTATCTAGTGTTGAGGTCTCATCTCATATTGGATATCCGACAGTGCCTTCCCTCTACATATGTAGAGGATTCCCTCAACTCAATGCCTAGATTTTGAATTAGAGTTCCAGCCTTTAACATGGTATCAGAGGTGGGCTTACCCATTGAGCCACCCCACCAGTTCAACAGTGCCACTGATACCGTAACCATTCGGCTTTGGTGCCAAGGGAGGTGTTGAGGTTTAGTCTCCCATTAGATAATCTGTGGGCACCTTCCCTCATTATATGTTGAGGATTCCCTCAACTCAATGCCCAGGTTTTGAGCTAGAGTTCGGATCTTCAACACCTAGGAAGGAAAAGAAGAATGCAAAAGTGCTAGCGAGAAAAGTTTGACATTCCACCTCATGAAAGTTGAGATGGAGGGGAGAGAAAGAGGAGGGGGTAAGAAAAATAGGAAAAGAGAACCAGCATGTACTCTTTCCAAGATGCCAAGGTGATGCTTAGAAATACTCTGGGCAACAAGGCATCAAGGAGGGGCAGGGTCACCAAAGCACCTGGATAATTATGCAGAAAAAGCACTCACCATGGCACTCACCTTCCTATAATGCCACCATGATTCATCTATTGGCATCCATGGTTTCTGTCCTTGCTCATACTAACGCATCACGTGCTCAATGTGTGCAACTGGTAGTATTGGTGTTCAGATTTGTCACATGCATGTTGTCTGTTTCCATGGTAAAGCCAACATGTGTAGCTGCTACCATTGACAGTCCTCATGTGTAATGAAGATGCCTCAGCATTTTCTTTTAGGATTAATGTTCACACCTGTTAGAGCTCATATGTAACAAAAAGTTGCAGGACAGAACAAGATTTCGATAGTTGCCCCTCTCCTTCTCGGGGTGGTCGCGGCGGTCTCCATCGTGCCGCTCCTGCTTAGTTTGACCCTCTCACGAGGGGTCGGCAGATCTCTTGGGGTCAGATTGGTCGGCTCCAGTCACGCGGCCCAGGGCCGCTGTGTTCTCCTCACAACGTGCATGCTTCTATCCCAAGGCGAGGAGATCTGGAAGAGTCGCTGGGGCCTCCACTCCAAGGGCGCGTCGAAGGATGTGGTCCCGCGTCTCCCGAGTGAGGGCTGCGGTAGCGATGCCCACGTCAAGGTGTGGGATCTGTAGGGCCTCCGAGGGGAAGCGAGAGACGAAATCCCACAGCGTCTCCTGCTTGAGCGTGAGCAGGGTCACCGCAGACTTGGCCACCTTTTGGTAGCCAACAAAATTCTCCTTGAACAGCTTCTTGAGCTACTGGAAGGAGGTAATGGTCTCGACCGGCAGGGACTCAAACCAAGCCCGGGCTTTCTCCCAGAGAGTCGTAACGAACGCCAAGCACTTCACAGTATCTAAGGCCCGGTGGAACACCAAGGGGGACTCGAAACTGTGCATATGGTCCGCCGGGTCAGTGGTGCCGTCGTAGGAGGTGAGCGATGGTAGTTGAAGCTTCGGCAGGATGGGAACTTCCATTATTTCCCTGGAGAAGGGAGCATGGAAATCTGGGTCATCATCGATTAGGCTGTGATTCTTGGCGGCCAAGAGGACGTCGTCCAAATACCGGACCTTGTCCTCTATTTCTTCAAAATGCTGGAGTCGGCTGTCCATCTCCGGATTGGAGTGGAGTGGGCTACGCACCCTTGGCGTGGGCACACTGTGGGACCGCTGAGTCCTAGTCGCTGAGGCGCGGGATGCCTCTCGTACCGAACGGGGGTTCCCCCCAGCCCGACGTCCCACATCCTTGCGTCGTTCAGACACAACGCACTGGGGGTTGGCCCGTTGGACCCGGAGCTCCTGGCAGAGCTTTGCCAGGGTCCGGACTTGCTGGCGCAGCTCGTCAAGGTCACCCGGGATGACCTCCTGTCGCGGATGGGCGGAAGAGGCTTCTTGCGACTCCCGCAGGGAGCTGGATCCCTGGTGAGACCTATGCCCTAGGTTGCTAGTGTTTCGGAGATGTCCATAGGGAGCCATAGCCTTTTGATCGGCCTTCCCATAGACGGCGCCAAGAAGTGTAGAGGCAGGAAAATGGTTCCTAGGCCACGTACCACCTTCTCTATTTATTTGTAGGGGAAGTCGTCTCGCGCCCGTGGAAGCATCCAAATCACCAGGCAGCGGAAGAAGCGTCAGAAGGAGTCCCGGGTGTTACCCTAGGGGACAACCCTCTGATGCTTAAGTCAGCAACAGAATAATAGAGCGCAGAGAAGAGCATGGGGAGAGAGAGAGAGAGAGAGATCGCCGTAGGAGGTCGTCGAATCAATGGAGGTCCTCCAGATGAGTGCTCGTCGGTCCCAGTGCTCACTCGAAGAGTGCTCACTGGGTGGTAAGGCCGCTGGGAAGAAACTCTCTCAGAGTGTAGGTCGTCGCTCTCTTCTTCACCTTGTTTGGCAGGGGTAGTAGCTCTATTCTCTGAGACAGCGTAGTAGTGGACTGAACCACCGTGTCCTTCTCTTCTGTCGATCTCTCTTTTAAAGGGGGTTGTCCTAGAGCGAGGAGCCTCATCCTTGATAGGGAAGGACATCCATAGTAGAGTAACGTTTCTCCGCTATCATGGCGGAAATTTTCCGTTGGGGGGTGATTATCCTAGCGTCGGCCGGTCTCGGGGCGAGTCTTACGACGCTCATGGGGCGTGCTCGCCTGTTATGAGATCAAGCCTGTCATCGTGGGGGCAATGGTCGGTCGTCGGAGAGTCCTTCGGTGATAACTGCGCTTGGGCCGTAGTCGTTCCGCATTGTAGAATCTGACGCCCTCTTGGGCTGGCCCCTTTCTTATTGGGCCGAGCGCGTGCGCCCGCCTCTTGGGAGGGCTTATTGCGCTCGATTTTCAGTGGGCCCGTCGTTATTGGGCCGTTTCTGGCCAAACCAGATTTACCCTCCTCAAGGCCCACGTAGCATTGTGGAGACATAGAGTAGGCTATTAGAGTCTACCCTTTAAAATCCATGCTCCAAGATCCAAGGACGATGGTGATATCCTTCCCGAGAAGATCAAGTTGAGATGACTGTGATATTACGACTCACCCACGGAGATGATGTGCAACGGCCTTTTCTCTACAAGGCGCGATGGACTTCCCCTCATGTTCCTCCTTATAGTAGTGAATAGAGGAAGGAAGATGGAGAAGGGAGTGTGGGAGAAAGAGCGGCTGGCTCTCTCTCACAGGTGGGGCAAGGCCGGTCATGGTTTGCTCCTTCTCTCCCTCACACCTACACACATATACGCGGGACAGAGAGAGCAGTGGCCTGCTTCCTCTCTCGCAAATAGGGCTGTGCAGGCAGCAATAATGGCAACGACGCTGGTGAGCCATAGCGGTGGCGATGCTGAGTAGGGGCAGCGGTGAGCAAGGGGGCAGCCATAGTAGGGCACCACCGACAGCGAGCTGCAGCGATGGCAGTGAGCAAGACCATAAAGCAATGCCCGTAATGAGCAGGGGTGTTGGTTGTAATCGCAACGATGAGCAACAATGAGCAGCGATGCCAATAGTGAGAGAAACACTGGTGGCAACGACGTCGACGAGCTACGACAGTGCGGTGAGCAAGGGAGCTCGCAAAGAGAGGGAGCTACTGTGCTCTCTCTCTCTTTTTCTTTCAGGGGCTCAAGGAATTATGAACTCTCTCCTGCTTCCCCTCTCCCTACCCTCTCATTTATAGATGTGTGGAAGCTAGTAAATCCACTAGGAGGTAGAGTTCATATTTTGCTTGGACAGAGAGGAATTTTCTTCCTTATTAAGATGTTAGAGTCCAACATGATTAGGAGAGAGGGCGGCTAGCTCAAGATAGAGTGCAAGTCCAACTTGAAAATCAAAGGGAAGAAACTCCTTTCTTTCCTAATCCACCACAATCCCACCCCAAGTGAGTTACCCGTGTGGGCTGACCGCATGCCGTCCAAGCCCGAGCGAGACTTGGGCCGTGCCCTCATGGGTTGCACTTAATGTGCACCCATGGGCTTCAGGCCAAAATGCTAACACATACATTATATCGATCTCTTCGAAGATCGTATCATGCAATTGTGGATCAACGAGAAGAAAGTTTGCAGCCAATTGTCAAGATCCTTGATCATACCAATATCGTTCTCTGCAAGAGAAAAAAAGAGAGAAAAAGATTATTTTTAGCCATGATAATATATTAGGGAGCACCACCGTTCGTTTAATCTTTAATTCCGATTCTAGAAGTCCATTTTATTTCTGCTTTGAGAATATACATATCGAACTTAAACTTGACAGAAAAGTATGGAGTATGCCAGAATCCAAAATTGTGTAACATATTAGTATTGCCCTGGCATATATATATGTATCATCATCATCACGATATGAAATTATAGTTAAGATTTGCACATATAAATGATTAAATGAATTTTCTCCATCCCTTATTGGATTTTGTATCTAAGTGTTTGACATGCCAACAGGTTAAAGCTGAGCATCAAAAGCCTGGAGGAATGCTTCAACCCTTGGAGATTCCGATGTGAAAATAGGATCATGTTAGGACTGATTTTGTTATGGGTTTACCCCGGACTTCACAAGACTATGATAGAATCTGACTGTTAGTTGATCGTTTCACAAAGACAACAAGATTGTTGTCGATCAAAGTAGCATGGAGTGTGCAGAGATTAGCAGAGGTTTATGTTGAAAAGATTGTGTCATTGCATGGAATTCCAATATCCATTGTGTCAGATCGTGACCCACGTTTTACTTCTGGCTTCTAGCGTAGCTTTCAAAAGGCCTTGGGCACAGAACTGGCATTTAGTTCGGCGTATCATCTACAATCTGATGGTCAGTCAGAGAGGATTATTCAGATTTTAGAAGATATGCTGCGATCGTGTTGCCTAGATTGGCAGGGTTCGTGGAGTGAGCACTTGCCATTGGTGAAATTCGCTTACAACAATAGTTATCATTCCAGCATTGATATGACACCATATGAAGCTTTATATGGGCGTCCTTGTCGTACACCGTTGAACTGGCTTGAGACGGGTGATCGACTGTTGATAGGACCAGATATGGTTCAACAATATGCTGATGTGATATGCCTGATCTGATAGAAAATGTTGATAGCTCAGAGTCGACAGAAAAGTTGTGCAGATCAGCGCAGGTGACCATTGCAATTTGAGCTTGGAGATATGGTGTTTGTAAAAATATCTCCGATGGAAGGTGTAATGAGATTTGGGAAGCGTGGAAAGCTTAGTCCCTGTCATATTAGTCCGTTTCCTATTCTAGAATGTGTGGGCCGAGTGGCTTATCGACTTCAGTTGCCAACGGCGATGCAAGTAATCCACAATGTGTTTCATGTTTCCCAATTAAGAAAGTATGTTCCTAATGCATCTCACGTGTTAGATGATTCAGTGTGGCCTGAAGTGACAGCAGATCTATCCACACTAGAGTATCCAATCCGAATTGATGATCATCGTGAGCAACGACTGAGAAATAAGGTAATCCCTCTGGTAAAGGTAATATGGCAGCGTCACTCGGGTAATGAAGCTACTTGGGAACGTGAGGATGAAATGCGTCAGTAATTTCCTTTCTTATTCGAATAAGGTATAATTTCTTTCAGTTCTCTCCTTGTGCTTCCTTTTAAATTTCAAGGATGAAATTTCTATTAGGAGGGAGGGACTGTGAGACCCGTTCGTTAACGGATCCTTAGACTGCGATCAGACATATTTTCCCCCCTTTTCCCAGAGCTAAAAAAAAATCAGATCGTGGTCACCAAGAGACCGCGTTCTGAAGAATGCAGCCTCCTAGACGACCGCGTTCTGACATAATCTAGTTTCACCTGATTAAAAAAAAATAGGTCACGATCTGCAGGGCGGCCGTGTCCTGAAGAATGTGGTCCCTCAGTAGACCGCATTCATTCAGGTTCTAATTTCACCCCATTTCAAAAAAAAGGGGGGGAGAGAGAAAATATGGTCATGGTCGCTAGGGGACCACGACCTCAAGAACACACTCCCCAGAGGACCGCATTTTGGCAGCAGGTTCCAGCATCACCCGATTTCAAAAAAAAAAGAGTGAATCTCCGTTATGCTATTTCCAGGCGTCCTTGTTGTAGGCGTCGGGGAATGTGTTGGGCTTTCCCTTTGGCATGCTGCTGGGATCTTGTTTCTCCTTTCATGGGAGATTTAGAGAAGACCTTCTGAACTAAGCCGTGGATACCTGCAATGCACAGTTTTAAAAATTAGGATTACACATGATCGCCATAGGTGTTTACCTGAACCTCACAAGATGTAGTGATCGCGGGAGATGGTTTCAAAAAGGGAGAAGGCGGGGTCCCTATTTACCAATGGGATTTATTTTATCATTTCTTATTTCTAAGATTTATTATTAGGATTTATTTGGTGTATTTATGCGTCGATCAACCAATTAATTAATCGAGAATTAACTAACTGATTGACTGCGCAGGCGTACCAGTCACATGAGTGACGAATTTATTATGCGCTCATTCTGACCCGTGTCGGGCGAGAGTGAGATTCGATCGGGACTAGCAGTCCGCCATACCATAAAGGCTATGGCGTTAATTGCATCCCTCGCGAGGAGGGAAAACCTTTGATTAATTGCCGAGATAATGACCTGTCGAGGCCGGTATAAGATGCAAAGGAAGCAAATGTTATGATCATGCGAGATATTTAATCTACCATACATGGTTCGTTAGGGTGAAACCCTCAGTACGTGGTGGAGAACTTAGGTCCGAAGATCACCATCACGCATAGCAAGAGCTTCCCGTCGGGCATCGCTTGACTTTCTGCTAATGCCATTCGATGTACTGGGGTCCGTGCAATCGAGCATGCATTAACATAGCACATATGCATGCGAACATAAGGCAAGGTGACAAAAACCATGAGGGTAATCAAATCACGCTTAACCAAACCATTCCCAATCAGTTAATTGGTGGTAGAGTTTATTTGGCTAGAAAGAGCACATTAGAAGAGGAGAAAAAGAATTATCTGAACGTTCCGTTTGAAAGCTTCTGAGCAGATCCTTTCGAAGAGAAAATTCAGAGAAAGTTTGAGAGAGAACGAGGAAGGAAGAGCAACATATCAGAATAGATTTGAGTTCTTCTAAAGATCAGTGGAAGCCTGGTCTCGTGGATCAAATCCAGAGCAAGTTTGCTCATATCGAGCTATATTGTATTCGTTTGGTTTCTTGTATTTCTTTTTGTTGGTTTCTCGGTTCTTTGTTACATTTTCTTTCTATTCTTCCGATCCCCTGTTCAAGGATTGGGTTCCTTCTAAGTGATCAGAAGAAGGGAGAGTGATCTCTGGGTTCCCTTTGAGGATTCAGAGGAAGAGAGGGTGGCAACTCTATGGGTTTGTGAGCAACTGGGTGCCGTCTCACTGGTTCCTTCTGCAATCGCAGAAGAAGGGAGAGTGGGTCTCTCCGGTTACTATGCTAGTAGTGGGGTGATGATCTAGTAGGGTGCTAGATTAGTGATTTGAGGGATTTGTCTCCCTTTGATTCAAGCTATTTGGCAGCACGTGTTTATAGACTGAGTCTGCATTCTTGCTTGGAGCAAGTGAAGCCACACTCTGGTTTGAGTGTGGGGTGGATGTAGATCTGCCTGGCAGATCGAACCACCTAAAAATCCTATGTGTTCTATGGTTTGATTGTGCATCTGATTGTCTATCCTCAATCAGCATTCATGGGTTTGCACGTTTTATAGGTTTCTACCGGTACATCAATAGGTGTATTTGCACACCTTGCATGAGGGGAGCTCTTGAGCTCAGATCTTTGCCCAATACCGGATAGTCAAGTGCTCTATCATGAATGCCGCCTACTGAGTCCAATCAGTTCAACATTGCTCTGCGTCTGTTTAGTCATCACAGAGCTTACTCCTCTATTAAGAGTATTTAGTTATGTCATTGCTGGTTCCACTACGTGTTCGACGATAGCTCTCTGTGTAGCACCCGTTTTATAGTTTAATTCTGATTGTTGCATTGAAGGACTGTCTGTCGGTCAATGTATTGAGAGAAAGCTTACCATTACTTGGATCATTTGAATTTGGATCCATTGCATCTTAATATAGCGTGCATTCTGTGTTCTAAATCATTGCAAATCTGAAGTCTCTTGTGTCACACTTAATTAAGCTCCTGTCTAAGCTTGCTTGGATTGCTTTTCTATTCAGTGTGTGTTTGTGATTGCGCAAAAATTTTTTAGGTTCTATTCATCCCGTAAGGGGCCTTTGACACAGGTGCTGCTCTAGGTGTAAGTTCAATAGAAAAATTGACTTCTCTCGGGTGGTAGACTGGGTAAGTCAAAAGGAAAGATATCAAGAAATTCTTTTACGACAGAGATTTCTTCTATAAGAATTTCCTTGGACTCAGTAATAACTACGGAAGTAAGAAAAGTTTCACATCCTTGTGGAATGAGTTTGCAGGCGTGAAGAGAAGAAATAAGGGTAGGATGCTTCCTATACTTAATACCAAGGAAAGAAAACTTTGAGAAATCTGATTTGTGAAAAGAAATCCTCCTATTGTGATGATTAATGTCGGCATAATTATCACACAGCTAATCTACTCCTAATATGGCATCGTAGTTGTAACAGCTTTCTCCTCCTCCTTGATTTTCTTGTCATTATCGTTGCTACTCCCACTGCCATTACGGGATCTCTTCTTGTTATCGTGGGACTTGTAGATACCCGTGATGCTGAATTTTTCCATCTTCAGCCCTTTCATGTCAAACCTCCCACTTGATTCTTCACCCTTGCCTTTAAACTTTTCGACCTTCTCTAAGGTCCTCTCACATAAATGCGCACGTTGGACCATTTTTGTATATGTACAGATATTTTGAGGTTCAAGTTGAGTAATGAAAATCGGCCTTAGACCGTCCATAAATAGGTTAGCCTTTAATAGATAGGAGCTAACCAAATGAGGAGCATACGAAGCTAGACGGGAGAATTGAAGTTCATACTCTGCCACAAACATCATGCCTTGACGAAGAGAAGTGAATTCTGCGGCCTTTCTCTCCTTGACATGCTCGAGGAAGTATTTTGCTCGGAAGTGGTCAAGAAACCCTTCCTATGTAAGGTGTGCATTTTGAACTTGTGTCGCGTGCATCCTTATTTAGTTAGAATGTGGCGAGACGGACCTTCTCCTGGTCGGTGCATTGCATGATCTCAAATATATGGTTCATCTCGTCAATCTAATTTTCTGCTTCGTCGGAGTTGAAGGATCCAGAGAATCATAGAGGATTTAAACTCTATAAATTCTCGTGTAAATTTCCCGTGTCTGCCTTGGCGCCAGCTTGGGCCACAGTCTAAAGGGCATGGGTAAGACCTGCAATAGTTTTTTGCATCTCATCCCAGTTTACACAGTGAGCCATGGTACCTGAGAGGAATGATCAATCAGTTATTTCCTATGAAATTACAGAGGCTAATCCTAGAGATAATTTTTAATTAACTATCTCATCTTGGCTCTACCCAACCTCACATG
>JANBPO010006239.1:0-17390 GCA_024336825.1 Amorphophallus titanum
ACTTGCTGAACTTATTTTGCAATGGATGCTCATCAATGCTTTTCTCCCTTTCTTTATTTGTAGTAAGTTTTGTCACCGTGGATAGGACCTCCAACAAGGGAAAGAAAGCTTTAGCTTCTTCAAAAAGACAGAGGTCAACTAAGAATGAGGATCATGGTATTAAAACCTCCCGTCTCCGCACCAGGGAGGAAACTTTGCATGGGAAGCAGCATGGTAATTTTTGTACATCCTTGTTTGACTGCTAGAACAATTGCCCAAATTACATTACTATCCTTTTTATTTTCAGACTCTTCAGACATTAATGCCAAAACGATGGGGAATCTCCCTCCCGTGGACGAGAACACTTCACTTGAACTCCGAACAACCGAAAAAGAAGGCGAACTACATGATTCGGATTTGATGAATGATGATCACAACTCTTTATCAGGTGCGTCACCGCCATTTTCATGTGGGAAGCCCACTAGCAATGCCTTGGCTGGTATGCTTATTTTCAATGCACAAATACATGTATATTTTTAGTACATCCGTGAAGCTGTGTTTTTCTTTATTCTTCAAAAGGGACTTTTGAGGCCGAAGATGGACCCAGATGTTCATCCAAATCCCTTGGGTGAGCATTTACATAATTTCATATGTGGAGTGTTTCTTTTTGATTGGAAGATTATCCTGACATATCTTATCCTCAGGTTCCCTTGGTGCCAACTCAGCCATCTCCATGCGAGAGTTTATTACACTCTTGAATTTTAAGCTGAATGAGGATCTCTCGGCATTTTCAGACACTCTTCACATTGGTTAGTTACCCTGAAACTTTACTGGCTGAAATTTGTGCCAAAAAGGATCCACAGCCAAGCTCCTGGGCAGATGGGGCTGGACCCTTATCTCCTTCCAACAGTTTGGTGGTGCCCCAAATTTCTCACATTACTTGTGAGTATATCTAGTCCTCAACCTTTTGGTTCTCCGTCTTGCTTAGTTTTTTGTCTAATCTAATTGTTGACTTCTTGTCTTGTATAGCAATAGATTCTTCCGTTACAGGGTCTCTTGATACCTCAGAAGAAGCAGGTGGGGATTCTTTGACGACGGAGCCAAATGTCGAGATTTTGAAAACTTGTCCAGATGCTCCTGACTTAATTAATGCTCCAACTGAGAAGGACGTAGACTCCCGTCCTTTGGTGGAAAATCACTCTTCGACCTCCGTCGTGGGGTTTGAAGATAAACATTCCCTTTCTTTCTTTATCTTTAGAGGATTTCTTTAGCTTTCTGATGTCCCGAAGTGCGTCCAATAGCTTGGCACGCCCGGTGGGACTGAACCACCTTTCATCTCTTCACCAGGATTTTGAGGCCTCTCGGCCTCCTCATAAAATTCTAACTTCCTAAATTTTTAAATTTGTAGGAGGGATTTTAATGAAAATGGCTGTCGCGTTCGGTCCACTGGTGGTCGCGAGCCATGCTGAACACGGCTATCTCGCCATGCCGATTCAGTTTGGTGACTTCCCCCCAGTCGTCGACTTCCCCAACTTCTTGGGGGTCATGTTCATGGATCTCCTGGAGACCCAGGAGGTGAAGCCTGCCATCTCCGCTACAAAGGCAACCTCTGAAGAAAGGCCAAAGCTGGTGGCCTGCTATGTCCACCACCTAGACGCGAGGAAGAGATGCTCTCCTACTACCAGGAGGGCAGCCAAGAAGACTGTCGGTGCTGAACAAGGCCGACTTTCTATCTTGGGCAAGTCCGCGCTGATCGGAGGAGTCTGAGTTTACTTGAACGATCGTCAGGCCACAATTTCGCCTGATAGGGTGGTATCAACAGTCTCGGCACATAATCAGTTCAAGGCTTTGGCCTGAGAAAAGACGAATCGTGCTTGGTCCAAGAGGAAAGAAGAGCCGGCTCTGAAGCCAACCAAATACAAAAAGGTGTGGGTGCCCAACCAGTGGGCCCCAGTCCCTATCCTGCCAGAGCCCGCCAGGGCCGACAGCTTTGCAATAAGAAAAAGAAATGTAGAAGAAAGGGCCGAAGTACCAGCCCAAGTATTCGGAAGGCCAGCCTTCCATGCCTATAGGCGACAGGCAAATATTTACTCTAACAGTGGAAGATACGACATGATGCTCGAGCATAGGTGGTTTGTCTATAGACTTCCTGCACAAGCTAGGGTGCCGTCGCCAATAGCCAGCCCCACCAACGGGCAAGGCAATTTTATTCAAGCCGCGTAAGGGTACCTCCGTGGCTGCAGAAACACCAGCGTGGGAACACAACGGCTCTAGGGAGCCAAGAATGATGTGAAAAGAAGCCGGGAGTGGCAAGATGACCCGGGGCATATTGAAGACGCGGAGTCGAGGTGTTATGGACCATCCCTCCGTGAAGAAGCTGCACCAAGAATTTCGATGTTTGACCGATTGACTTTTCTCGGATGGCTGCCCAGGAGAATAGCCTGAAGGAAGAGAAAAATGTAAATTTTCACTTGTAATGTGACTAGAGTGACCAGCCACTATGGGGCCTGTTGGCCTAGACTAACAATATACGCGAACAAGCACGGGCACCATTTAACAAATAAGCAACTTTCAGTGAAGTCGTGGAATAAAAAATAATCTGATTTTGGCTTAAAATATGAAGAAAAGTAATGCCGACCTTCTGAACAGTCGCTATTTAACTAAATAGCGACTTCTCGGAGTCTCACTATTTAAAATAATCTGAAAATCATCAAAACGAAGCCAACTCAGAAAGGTCATCAGTGAAAATGGCGCCCTGACCCATACCACTATTTAAGAAATAGAGTCAGCCATCCTGCCACTATTTAAGAAATAGAGTCAGCCACCCCTGCCACTATTTAAGAAATAGAGTGAGCCACCCTGCCACTATTTAAAAAAAGTCTATGAAAAAATGGAGAAAAACCTCAGAAAAACTAGAAAAAATAGGAAAACATGTGCGAAAGCTAGAGGAAGTTGGAGATTCAAGAAAAGAGAGGAAGACTATTCAAATAAGTCAATTTGAGGGTCAAATAGGGCATCGAAGTGGGATAGGAGATATGCTCAAAATGATGTCAATTTTAGTGTGTCTACACCACTAACTAAGTCTTTGACTAAAAATATCTTTGAGTGTCACCTTGGACTGATGGGGATCAAGCATGTAGATAATTGGCTTTAGTGCAAGTGAGAGATTGATGGAAATGTATGCCTTGCAAGTCAATCACATGATTTGTGGTAGTGTCATTTCTTGTAATATCTCATTCTTATTTATCATAATAATGGCATTTTTTCATTGCATTTAATGTGTCTTTATGATCTGATTGTAATGAAGTCTCTGAACATGTGTAATGATGATTGGATCATAATGAGATTATAATAATAAGATCGACCATCCAGATGCACAGGTTCTAAATGTTCTCAATCATATGATTTTCAAGAAGGGACATTGAAGATCTGGATAGACTGCGACATGTGATACTTATTCATAGGATAAGTGTGACTGTTCTTATAGTCATCTATATGGTGACACTAAAGTACGTGTGTGGGTGCTCATTAGTGGAATGAGTACACTGAATTCACTCGATCTAGAATCCCTAAATGGAAATCATACTAACTGTCAATCAGGGTATTCTATTGTCTTAATAGTATAGTTAGATCTTAGATCTGATTGACTAAAGATATCTTGCTTAAGGAATATTGGGTATTTGATTACTGACTTATGGACCTCAGCTCTTTGGTCCTGTATAACTAGTGTTTCTGACTTATATGGTACGGCGGGTTTTGGTCCAGACACGAACTACACAATCGTCTGACGAAGTCAGAACGATCGCGGGACTTCAGGCACTAGCGGCAATACTAAACCAACAATGGATAGAAACCAGCAGGGGGGTAACCGAAGCTCACCTGAACGGTGTGAAGACACCGATCCCGACTGGAGACGAGGGTGAGCGAGGAAGCTTGGGATTACCCACGCACTGCGCTGATGAAGCTTCAACCTGAAATTTTAATTAACATGTACTACTCCTCACACAAGAGGGGTGGACTAGGGGTAGGGGATAGTAGGATTACAAGATAATACTACCTCCCGCAGGGAGGAGCTGTAAACCGACTAGGCGGGGTGGGGAAAAAACTACACTGGAAGCCTAATGGAAGAAGATCGTCGATTCTGCCATTGCTCTGGAGCAGCTTGACAGGGGGTCGAAGAAGGCACCGCCACTGATTCTTCCAAGCTTAGAAGAAGTCGAAACCAAAACCAAAACTTCCTGCGTTGGCCCAGGAGGACACCTGAATTTTGAATGAATTTCTTGATGTCATCGGTGGCTGGGGCAGGGTCTGGATCAGGGCCGAACTACTCTGACTCTGACATCTCTCAGGTTTCTGTGTCTAGAAGATGAAGGCACCATGAACACTCCGGGGCCATGAATAATGCGGGACTGGGGCTGCTGTGATCGTGGACGAGTCCTCTTCGAGTCGGGACCAACGGGACCATCGTCGGAGGTCGGAGCTGACCGCGAAGATCGGAACAGTGGAGGGGTGTCAGAACTGGCTCAGGGTAACTAACCTGGCGCACCTTAGGGAGAAAATATGGAACTCCTAACTCCGAGCTCCAAAAATTGCTATGCTTCTTGGAGATGGAAGGGGACTTGAAGGAGAATCCTTAGCCAAGTGGCGCCCCAAGAAGCACAGAAATCAGGCCATGGGAGCTTCTAAAAGCTGCTTCTGGATGTCTGCCTGAGAGTAACCATGCAGTCTGGCGAAGATGGCTCCACCGGGTAGCCCCGAAGTCAGAAGATGGCAAGACCACCTCTGTTATGAAGCTGAATTAATGATCTTTCCAGTAATGTAAGATTTGCCACTAGGTTCCTCGAGGAGACGATGGGACAGCCTCTGCTGCCTGCGAACAGAAATGAAAGGGTGGAGATAGGTAACGAGGGAATGGGGTAGATGGGAGGGGAAATGAGGTGGATGTGTGTGGGGGTGACCCTTGGCAGTGAGGGGGTCTGGGAGGGGGTGTTCCAAGGTGTGGGAGGGGCAGAATGGGTGCTGGAAGGGGGTCTAGTAGGTGGAGGGAGGGGAGCTGCGAGTCATCAACACAACAAATGACTCATAACTATAAGTGTAGATTTTTGGTGAACATAAAATTTTTACAGTGACGTCCCAACTTGGTATTCTATCATTTTCTAATTTTTTAGATTTTTATAAATTGGTTTGATCTCTCAAAACTTACTTTTTCTGAGTTTCTGAAATTTTGGGACAGTCAAGGGCCTGCTTTGACCCAGGGTCAGAGCACCCATACTTATACATAGGGGCTGCATCGACCTGGGTCTAGGTTGCATCGACCTGGGTCTGAGCACCCACAACAGATCAAAGGGGTTGCACTGGCCTAGGTCTGGGCTGCATCGACCTGGGTCTTAGCACCCACAATAGATCAATGGGGCTGCACCGACCTGGGTCTAGGCTGCATCAACCTGGGTCTGAGCACTCACAACAGATGAAAGGGACTCCATCGACCTGGGTCTGAGTTGTATCGACCTATGCAAGGCCTGCATCGATGTAGTCAACGCAGAAAACGCCATTTTTGTTTAAAACATAGCCGATCATCATGCAAAACAAATAAAAAGATGGAAAAATCTAGAAACGATCATAAAAGCCTTGTTTCTCATGTTTTATATATTTTTTCCATCTTTTTAACCTAAAACACCTAAGAAATCTAATAGTTTTGGAGCTTGCACGGATACATTAACATATTGTAGTTTTGGCCGAGTAAATAGAATAAGAATCTTAGCGAAACCAAAATAGGTATTTGGAACTTCGTATAATAACTAGGCAAAACCCCTTGAGTAGATTAGAACATGCCAAAGGGACATAATTGAAGTTTAGAAACTTACCTCAATGTAGAAAACCAAAAAAACCCAGAATACACTCCTCGAAGCAACCATCTTGCTGACCACGCCTACTACTGGCGCTAGCATAGTCCTGGAGTCCTCCTTGAATGCACTCCAGTCTCCCTCACCTTATAACCCTCTCACTCTCACTAGGAACAAGGGTGTTCACACCTCTCTTTCTCTCTCAGAACAGAGCACAAGATTTCTATGGTGTGCAGGGAAAAAAGATGAGTAAAAGGAGGGTTTTAACCTCCTCCAATCATGATCTTATAGGATTAATACCAGGGATTTTAGATCTAACCTTTACTACAAATGACCCTAGATCTAATGGCAAAGAGGCACTCTGAAACGGTCAAACACTGAAGAGAATCTCGCACGCGATAATACCATTGAACAATGATTTTTTTCATAACGCACAGAAACATGAAAACGATAATCACTGGCTCACTATGACCTATAAAATCAGCCTAACAGATAGAGTAAAAGCCCATGACAAAGTTTCAATGACAAATGACAACTCCTTTGAAGGGTGAAGAGGAATAATGTGAGGGAGTTGACAAGTTGGAGTGGTAAGCATCGTATTGCCCAAGGATAGTGGTGTATAAAGAGTGTTGAACAAAATGGGCATTTACCCCTTGTACGGAAGAATGGATTCGAGATTGGAAGCTTGGAACAAGGGGTGCCTTGCCCGGCCTTTGGGTGTGGACAGCATCAAATCTTGACGTTTTCTTATGGTGAGCAACGGCGAGGACTTGACCTCTTCAATGATGCTCGTCACAAAAACACGGATTGGCATCCGACAAATAAACTCTTGCATCTTGAATAGCATAGCCGTGGCCAACTCCTTCTTTCCCGACTCTTGATCATCTTCGGCACAAATACTTGTAGAGTGACACCCATTCCGAGTGGTAAAAGGAGGTCAAGCAGAGGCGGAAGGCTCCATGGATGGTGAAGGTGTAATGGAAGGTGTCAGAGAAAGGGTAAGAGAAAGTGGAGGTTCAAACACATCGAGCTTCTCCCCTTGCTCAGAAGCGGACGAGGTTGGCTCGAGTGCAAAAAGGGGTGGACCCTACTCAGGATCGGCCACGGGTAAAGATGAAGTTTTAAGTAGTGGAGTAGGGGTAGTTGGATTAGGGGTTAAAAGGGTAATGGAGGGCTAAGGTGGTGGCAATGGGAGGCTAATTGGAGGAGGTTTGATGGTAAGCTCGATGGAGGCCGGTGGAGTGGAGGTTAATGAAGGTATAACTGGTGGAGGTTTAGTGGGAGGTTTGGCAGAGGCCGGTGGAGTGGGGGTTAATGGTGTAGCGGTTAGAGGTGAAAAAGAAGGAGGTTTGGTGCATAGTAAGTGTCGGATGGGCCGAGAGGTATTAGGGGTAGGGAAAGACTCATGATGCACTGGCATGGGTGATTGGAGTATCGACCCATCATCATAACACAAATAAGTCTTAAAAATGGGGGTTGAATCACAGACGATGGCATCGTCCTGAGCTAGAGGTTCATCTGGTGGTAGTGAAGGGAGAGGAAAATGAAGGAAACTCAGAATGGATGCCTCCGGAGCTTCATCATCACGTGCCATCTTGAATTCTTCATCTATCGACTTTTCATTGTCGAGTTCAGGTGGACGCCGTTGTAGAGGCATATGAATGGGTGATGAAATGTAATGTGGAGGATTTTGCATATATGGATGCAGAGGTGGAGGCGGAGGGCCATGTGAATGAATGGTGTGAATAGGTGGAGGGTGAACAGCGTCCACTTGATCGTTGAAACCCGTCGGCGCTTGCTCACTTGAACTGTTGATGCCATAATCATCTCTCCTCTCCTTCCATTCTTTCTCCATCTTCATAATGTTGTTCAGGAAGGCATGAAGAGGATTAACTGGAGAAGGAAGAGGAGGAGCGGGCCACAGGCTTGTAACCCTCTTAAGTTGTTCCTCCAACGAAGAGACTTTATCAATGAGAACCTATTGGAGGGGTGTAACTTGAGCAATGGAGGGTTGGCATAATGGCCTTGAAGGGGGGGTTGCATAAGAAGGCCGTGGAGGGGAGTTAATGGGCTGACCCAAAGAAGGACCCGGTCGGGCCGGGATGCAAGGAATAAAAGGGCCTTGGGGCCGTGAAAGCGGAGGAATAGGAGGAGGCAGGTGATGGACCACCCAAAGAGGGGTATGTGCGGAAGGAGGCGGGTGATGGGCCATCCGAACGGGAGTGGAAGGAGGATGTGAAGAATGAGATGCACCCTCAACAACACCTTGAAGGGCTTGGATTTGTTGAGGGGTGAGATGATCTAGGGCATGCAAGATTTGGGAAATCTTCTCGTCATGGGGAGGAGAGAGTCCCGAGGGAATAGTGGCTCACAATTGAGGCGAGGGACCATGAGATTGGAATTTAACCATAGGTCGGGCACGACCATAAGAATGAGGACGTGGTCCCCTAACAAAATTGTGGTGAGAATTGTGATGAACATGTTGAAATTGAGGAGTATAGGATGTGCTAGGTTGTGCATCCTCATAACTATAATTGGCATTTAACAGGTTGGTTTGATTATCAAAGTGAAACATCATGCAAGCAACCAAAGTTCAATCAAAATAATTTGCAAGAATAGCAAACAAGCTAGAATGTTATGCTTGATTTTTCTTAGTTGAACCTCGGTGAATTAAATAATTTTTACAAAATTTGATATGATTCACACAAGGTAAGCTCCTAGTTCCAATGTGATTTTCTTCAATGCCAACTAGGTGCACTCTCACCACGCATAGGCCAACTAAACCCGGGGACTTCAAAGGTACAACCTGCGCGACGTCTGTGAGGGAATCCACGGGTGTGGGGACTTATAGAGGCCTTGGTTTAGAAAATTTTGATCCAAAGAGACGGAGTGCTCAATGGAGGGCTCTTCCTTAACCAAGAGAGGGATAAAGACTCCTAGAAGTGTGGAGAGAGGAGGTCTTCCAAATCAAATGCAATATGAATACAAATGCTAATGCAAAGGAAAAATAAAAAATCCACATAATGATATAATGCAAAACAACACACACATGAATAGTGGCAATGCAACAAAGGAATAACGAATGTTGGGAAGAATAAATAGAAACAACAATTCGAAATAACGAATGATGTGAAGAACAAACAGCAATTCAAAATAACAAATGTTGTAAATAGCAATTCGATATGCACAGTAAACAAATGAAATGATGAATGTAAGGAAGAACAAATAGGAAAGTTAATTTGAAATGAATAGTAATATGAATACAAACACAGGGAATTGGCGTCTTGGTCAGTGGCCGCCCATTTAAGAATGGACGTCCATTGATATGGACGCAATTTTTTTTAATGGCCAACGATTTATGAAAGATGTACACAGAGCCGGTGGAAGATAAAAAGAAATTACACTCACAGACCCACGGCAATATGGAAAGATATGGCATGCTTACAGGGAATGGGCATCTGCGAGAGTGGGCGCTCATTCATTGGGCGACCACAACACTGGATGCTATTTTTCTTAGAAGAATGAGGAAGAATATAATTTTAAAAAAATCTATCAAATTCACAATCACGTTGGGAGTCGTGCACGTGGTGCACAAAGGGTAGAAAGTAAAAAGGAAAAGTGCTACGTGGAGCACTAAAGTAGATGCACCGTGGGTGCAAAGAAGTGGCACGTGTGAGTGTCTGTGGAGAAGGGTAATCAAAAGAAAAATAAGAGGAGGTCCCACCGTGATCGCCAATTGGTAGATCTATTTAAGAAATCCACTTAGATTAAAATATAAATAAATAGACTAAGAATAATGGGGAAAGAAGAAGTGGGAGCATGCGTGGATGCTAAAGGAGTGTGTGATCGCCAGAGACATAAGGGCCTTAAAAGAATATAACAATAAATAACAAGGAGAGATCGTGGATATAAATACCTTGAAAAGCGAGGGGAGCTTGTGAGTGTCTTCCTTCTCTTCCTATTGGCCAGCCAATGAAGAGCATTTCTCTTTATTTGATTACCCTTGCACCATTGGGTGACTCTGTAAAAATGTCACAAGGCAAGGCAAGCATCCGCTGAAGACCTTCAAGCAGCAAACAATTTGTTTTAGAAGTAGTTGTTCTCTTCTTGAGGGCATGATGTGTAGATGAACGGTGGTGGGCTAAATCCACGTGACCAACTCTGCTCACTGTTGAGCGGATGAGCTCTTCTGGCGGCAGCTGCACGGCTTCTAATGGATCTACCAAACCTGACAGCATTCAGCAGACCAAAGAACCCGATTTGATTGGGCCCTTCTCCTGCGAGAGATGGTCTTCCTGATTGAATGATGTCCCCTGCTTGATGGAAAACCTGAGTTTAACCGCGACTTGCCATGCGCAACTTGGGCTTGCTGGATTATTCTAACCGACACAGGATACGTGACTAAAGCTGTGAATTTTAGCGCCATAAAAAGTCGCAATACCAACCATGATTCGCCAATTCAATCTGACTCGGGTTGACTCGGGAGTGCTGTATCGTATCTGGAAAAATCCGATATGATATGGATCACCCTTAGGATCGGCCGAGTCAGGTCAAGTCACAGTGAGAGAGAGAGAGAGGGGGAGAGAGAAGAGATGATGCACGTCGGGTCGAGATGAATCGGTTGTGACTCGGGTGTATCATACCAGATCAGGGAAGAACCGATCCAATACGGATCACCAAGTCGACGAACCTTACTACCAACTATCTGCATCACTGATCTGGACGATGGCGTGGTGCATGTCTGCTGGGTTTGTTTCTGGGGCGCAGGCAGCAGGTAGAACTGGTGGAAGCCCCGACAGAGTACTGTGAGTTGGATCATCATTTAGTTCAACCATCATAAGCAACACGTTTCAATCTGTTCACCAAATCCTGCAAGTCGAGATTCAGATCTTTCAAATCAACAACTACAGCATCATCATCAACATAATGCCAACCCCATCATCAATTTCAGGTCAGTTTGAAGCCAGCATCCATCTGTTAATTAGGCCAAAAACCTGGCAGACACCGGTTGGCAGGCAAGGATGGCTGTCGCTGAAACATAATAAAATTCCAGGCTGATGCATGCCGGGTGTCAGGGAGACAGAAACTCAAAGCCAAACATGCTCTATAAGTTTCTAAATCCACGTAGTAAGGACTCCAAACCTAGAACGATAAATGGGAAGAAAATGAACGTGGATTTCACAAATTAAAAGAAGAAATACAACCACCTTGAGAATTAAGTATGTGATTTAATGTTAAGGAAAACTTTAACGTTTAAAATTTTTGTCTTAATGGTCATATCAAAATTAGGCCGACTCATAAATAAACTCCTTCAAGTGCACATGTGGGTTACTGACTCCACCATAATGGCGATATGAGGGGATTTGTGAAGGTGGCAGAAGTCGGAGATTTTGGAAAGCAAATGGGACACTCAAGAAGGGCTTGGGATCAATTCGGCATTGAAGCTCATCAAGCTGGCGTTGGATTTGAGCAATCATCTTCTAGGTAGGGAGAGATCGAGAGTAACGCGGGCCAGCTTGAGCAAGAGGTTGTGAATGTGGACCAGAATTAGGATAATAGGCCGGATAAGAGGATCCAGACTAAGAAGAAGAATGGCCCATTCCAGGAGTAGAAGGATATTCAGGCCTGGAAGGAACATTAGTGTAAGGACCAATTGGGCCAGCAGCACTATGGGAAGAAGAAGAGGGCCCATTAAGAGAAGAAGGCCCATTAAGGTGATTTACAATGAGTCTTTGGGCCGGGACCAGGTCCATTTGGCGAATAAGGTAGAAAATTGGACCATAGGATTAGCTTGTTCTTCATGGGTTAGAGGGACCATAGGAAGAAGGGTCCGCGTGGGAAGAGGAGTCCACACGGGAGTAGGAGGATTGAGAAGGATGCAGGGGATTAAAGTGGCGCTCCATGAGAGAGGTGGAGACTTAATACAAATAAATCACTGGGAATACAACCAGGGAAGGAAGGGAGAAGGATGAAGAGAGGGCAGGAGCCACAGGGGAGAAGGCGGTTCTGGGATGACCACAGCTAGTAGGAGGCAGCCTAGTGTTGACCACGATCTGACTCCTGGGACAGACAGACTAATGCATGAATACCAATGCAAATGTGACCAAGGACGATGGTGCAAACAAATCGAATGGACTTAATGTTGACAAAATGACACACAAAGCATGAAAACTAACCTATGAATGCACAATAATGATGAACACACAACAACAATGTGCAAAGGATTTCACCCAAGGCAAACAAGTTGATATGACGGGAAAATTTTATTCTCCAAAGTTTTGGTTGACCTTTTAATGATTTAAATTAAGAATAATTCCCTCAAGGTAGGAATCCTAAGGGAATGAGGTCCAAATTTTGGGTTGACTTAGATTTAATCTCCCTCACACATATGCAAATGTAAATCCTAAGGGTGGAAAGGTACAACCAGCTCGGCGTCCGTGTGAGAATCTTATTGTAAACCTTGTTTTGATGTTTTGATGATGGCCAACTATCTTGGGTTGTTGATGGCCAACTCTTATGCCTTGTTCAACACATTCTCTCCCTTTTTGTAAATTAACAAAAATGATATTGAGATGAATTACACAGTTAAATTATACCAAGAACATAAGAATGGATTTCATTAAATGGTAGAAATTATGCATGAATTTCAAAAAAGAATGATGAGGAATAGATAAATTATACACAAACAATGTTTGAATTGTCGACCATGTGTCAATTACATAGACAAATACAACAAAAGATTTAAGAAAAAAAAAGAGCTATTACAATTGTGATAGTTTGGGCAAGGAGTTAAATGAACAATACATTAGGGGATGGCTCATAAGACCCTCTAAGACTTTAGGAGTACTATCCCTGGACTTGAAGTATCTATGATAAACTCTTTCTACTTTCTTGTCACCAGAGTTTCCTCACATCTAAATGTACTCAAATAAATTAATTTTACCATGATCGTCATTAGTGGACGCATCATTCCTAGGATCATGGTAGTTATCCGGCGAATATCCACTCCCAAGGGACCATATAATGTAATTTAAAGATTTTCTGTCCATGAATTTAACAAGATCTGCTTGTGTTCCACTATTAGTTCATAAGTATCTTTGGATGATGCAGAACTTGATAGTGGTTCCTTTGAAAGAAAGTATTTCTGAAGTTGAGAAAAGGAATGATGTTCTTCTCCTTTGCAAAAGACTAAGATGGTTGAGTGGAAGATTGGTGTAATATATCTTCATCTTGTGAGGATGTCTTTTCCAAGTATTGTCATATCTTCATCTTGTGTCACAGCAGACAACCTAGAAGGTGGGACAAGGAGAGAGTGAGTAGAGGGTTTGGAAGATTGAGCTTCTGTTCCAGACTGATATAAAGGAAAGTAAATAAATATAGTTGAATTGAAGTTGAATTAAGTGATATCAAGATGAATTACCTCACCAAGAGTGACAATGAGAGGTAGATCAGCCAGAGGGATTTGTACTTGACTAGTTTGCTTTTTAATTGGTGTAAGAGCACATGGTGGAACTAGAGGTGGATTGCTTTATCAGTTGAGGGTGTTAGAGTAGAGAGTTGAGCTGAAAGACGAGGAGGTGTAGGCTCCTTTGGAGGATGAGGTGGAGAAATAGGAGCTCGAGACTCTTGTTGGGGAGTGGTGCTAGGCCTGTCAATGGAGCGGATACGAAGCGAATATATGACTATCCGTATCCGCTCCGTTTTAAAATTTGAATTATCCGATTTTGATCCGCTCCGATTTGAATTCGGATACGAAGCGAATATATGACTATCCGTATCCGCTCCGTTAATTAGTGACGGACACCCTGGACGCCAATTTAATTGGAGTCCTTCTTTGGTGACTCGAATTTATGTTTTAAAATGATTTTGAACTAATTTTTGGATATTTTCAAATGGTGTCTTCCAAGGAAGACGCCAATTCTTTAAATGTGTGTTTTGGCTCGTGGTTCTCTATGCTTCTTGATTATGTGCGTCCATTTCTGCGGACGCCAATTCAATAAGCGACCGAGATCGCAGACGCTATTTCTCTTGCCATTTTTGAGTCCCAATTTCATCCGAAATTTAGATTTTATTTTGAATAAGCGTCTGATCTCTCATACGCGAAATCCTTTTTATTTTTGATTTTCATATTTTAACTATGAATTAATGTCCATAGGGGTGGACGCCCATTCAATGAGCGACCACAGTGTCTGACGCCATTTCTCTGTAATCTCCGGAACTCGCAGGCAGCTCCTTCTTTCCTTATTTTGAGGTCTGTTTTAACTGGGTAAGTCTCCCGGTGGCTTTCCAAGCTGAGTAGGACTCTTTCCAAGATTTATCTTATTCTAAAAAATAATTTTCCTAATTATTCTTGGAATTAAAATCATGCTCCCTCTATAAAAAGAGCCCTGTGGCTCATGCTGGAAGAGGTCGATTTTCATCACAAGGGGGAGGTGCTGCCCAACTGTTGACTCAAGGGAAGAGCTCCCTGCGTCTAAGTCTTCATCCTTTTAGAGGCTCCTTCCCGAACAACCTTCAAATCCAGAGCATAGGAGAAACAATCCCCCAGGCTTTTATTCCATTCTCTATCTTTTTACCTTTCTTTTCTGATCATTACATGCATGCATCATATCCTTTTTATTTGTAATCCCCTTTCCTCTCAATCACGTTGAGAGCCTCCATTCAGTGCAACACTTGCACGTTTGTCTTTTTTTTTTTACATTCATGTCATCACATCTCCCACCCTTTGCATAGGGGTTTAAAGGCCACGCCAATAAGGTGTGTCATCTTCCATGCTCTTTACGTTTATATCTATTCATTTTGGAATTGATATTACACACTGGTTCTCTAATTTCATGTTTCTTTGTTGGTGTTTATCTATTTTGCAAGGGCAATTTAAAGAAGACTCTCTTCATCGGCCGGCCGATTGGAAGAGAAGGAAACACTCACAATCTCTCATGTTTTAAGGTATTCCGCGATCCCTCCTTGTTATTATTGTTTATTCATTTGTGGCCCGCGCGTCCTCTGGCAATCACCCTCCTACATAGCATTCACGCATGCTCCCGTTTCTCACTTCATCACACACACCCCATTTACCCACATAAAAATATCCACAACCTACACCGTCCAGGAGAACAAAGTGGCCAGTGACCTAGCCGCCCAGAGAGCCAGGTGGCCAGGGCCTTGGCCGCCTTGGTCTTAGGGCAGTGGATTGATGGAGGGGTTTTGTTTTGTGGGTTGGATGGTTTGGAGATTTGTGACTGATTGACTGGTTGCTATCTTGTGTGTGTGTGTGTAGGGCCTACGGAGGATCCCAGCCCGGGTCTCATAGGACTTGGTGTGGGCGTGGTACCATGCCCTTCCTCACGACCAACGATGGAGGGTGGACCGAATGGGATTTGGTCCCTTCTTCAAGATCATGCCTTCCCTAGTCAACGCTACCTTCCTAATGGCACTCCGGGAGAGATGGGTACACGGCTACAGAGCGTTCGTGATGCCATGAGGACATATGATCCCCACACTCGAGGATGTGGCTTATTTCTCAGGATTGCCCATGGCCGGGGTGCCAGTGTTGGGCAGGGAGCCCAAGGACTATCAGTAGGAGATTGACAGATTGATTGGGGTGCGACTGGCTGGGACTAAGAGACCAGTGACAGCCATCCATCTAGGGAGGATTAGCACCGTGATGGGGTTAGCCAGGGTGGTCCGCGGACCATTGGAGGATCGAGACGCATACCTTGAGCGGGTAAATCAAAAAATATGGGTGCAAGAGAGGAGCGAGCAGCAGGAGATGCGGCTCTTTCTCCTCTACTTCTTTGGCAGGCTATTGTTTGCCACCTCCTCAAACAATGTGAATATGAAATACTTGCTGTTGGTATAAGATCTTGAGCGGAGGCCTTCATATGCATGGGAGAGAGTGATGTTGGCGCACCTCTTCGCCCACATGGATTCTATTTGACCATGTTCGGGCAACCTGGGTGGCTTCACCCCTTTCCTGCAAGTACAAGCCTATCTTCTTCCCAAGCCTATTGTTTCTTGGTTAATGCTTGTTATGATTGACTTTTCATTATATTTTTTATGTGCATCAGATTTAGGGATACACTCAATTTCCCCTAGGTCGAGGCACAATCCCGTGAGATCAGATGCAGGTGGCCCATTAATGGCGAGATGGGACGTAGTCCAGGACTATCGATTTGTGACCACTCGACTTTCCGACCTTTGATTAGCCCTAGATGAGTTCCCACACTACCGGGTAAGTATTCTGTTAAAATGAGTTATGTGATGTTATGTGCATTTATTAGACGAGCTCAATTTTAACAAAACTTTTAGCAGAAGCGAAGTGGAATCTCCCCACTACTCTCTCCATGGAAATGGTAGATCTGTAGAGTATTACAATTGAAGTTCAAATACATAATGGAGGAAGGGATGTTATCAAATGAAAACATATCGAGCAAGCAAAAATGGCTAGCTACATTTGGGGGGCAATCCCCAAAAAAGGTCCCTTATTTGTCTACTATGAGTGGATCTGGAAAAACCTGACTACACAAATGGCTTCACATTGTACATGGCAAGCAACACTTAATAAATTGCCTACAGTTGAGAATCTTCAAAGGAGGGGATACCACCTTCCTAGTATGTGTGTACTATGTAGGAAAGCCAATGAAACTCAAGAACATCTCTTCTTTGAATGTTCATATACTCAATGGGAACGAAAGTAGATTCATATTCGGTTTGATCTCCATAGACAACCAGAAATTGGGCTGTGCCAAGAACTCCAGTAGCTACAGCTGCAATTTCTAGGTTTCCGTCCAATGATGAAACTTGTTAGAATCTTGATTCGTATCACTATATGGTAGATTTGGAGGGAACGGTGTACTAGAATATTCAAGGACATAGCTGCAACCTCAAAAAATAAATCTCCTTATCCAGATCCTTGAAGATGCTAGAAACTGTATAGAATTTCATGGGCTGAGCCGATTAACAAGGAGGGAAGAAATCATATTCAAAAGGTTTAATTTAAATTTTCATTAATCTCTGAGTCCACAACATGTGTGGTCCAGAGTCCCCTATTATTCATAGCTACTAGACCATCCTAGCAGATTTATGATGTATAGACCATTCCTTCTTTAATATGAATACAAATTACTTACCAAAAAAAAAGCTAAACAAATAGACAGTATGCTTGACAGGGAATGTAAACATGAAAGATGACAGGATGAGCTATCTATTCATGCATGCATGCTATCTTACGGGGATTTTGTCTGGGGAGAAAACCTACCTCTTCACGGGATGGAGGGGAAAGAAGAACGGAGGAAGAGGAAGCAGATAGGAAGTAGACGACGAGGAAGACGACCCTTCATGAATAGAAGAAGGTTGACGCAGGGAAGAAGACTCCTCTTGTAGGGAAGAAGACTCCTAATGTAGTAGGAAGATGACACCCTCTTTGAACGCAACAACAATAGCAATGAGCTGTGCATGTGGGGGTTTATTTATAGTGTTTTAGGCCTCCAAGAGTCCTAAATTGAACTAATATCCTAGTTTGATTAAGACTCCCAATATTGGCTCTATCATTTCTAAAACTATCGTCGC